>JASAMZ010001162.1:0-99177 GCA_030248115.1 Linhomoeus sp. GSCO2_2 | reverse complement strand
CGAGAGTACGTCTCTTGCCTCTGCAGCTGGGCGAAATCCGAAAAATTTGTTCTATTGTCAAAGTCGACAATATTATTGTCAGCGGACGCGTCGCCGTCATTGGGCGGTTCAGAGCCGAGCGTGACTGCAGCAAAGCAGTGTATAAGGTCGGCTGGGTCCAGGGTTTCAGACGGTTCCGAACTAGGCAACTGCACACGAGATAGTCCATCAGCGTTGGTGTGTCGCTTGCCAGACTTGTGGGTGATTTCGATATCCTGTCCCTGCAACACACAAGCCCAACGGGCGAGGCGGCCGTCCTTATGCTTGCCTCGCAACAACCACACAAGTGGGGCGTGGTCTGTCACAAGTTTGATTTTGGCTCCGTATGTATTTTGTCTGAACTGTTGCAACGCGAAGACTGCAGCCAGCGCCTCTCGGTGAACGGCGGGATAATTTCTCTCAGCCTTAGTGAGGACACGGCTGGCATAGGCAATGGGCCTCTCTTTTCCTTCGACTTCCTGTGACAGTACAGCGCCAATGGCATAATCACTGGCGTCGCTAGCAACAATCATGGGAAGCCCAAAGTCAGGATAGGCTAATACGGGTGCGTTTGTGAGGCAGCGTTTCAACTCATCAAACGCTTGCTGACAAGCGCTCGTCCAATTGAATGGGGTGTCTTTGTGCGTCAGCAGGTGAAGTGGCCGAGCAATTTTGCTGAACCCTTTTAAGAAGCGCCTATAGTAATTGCTCAGGCCCAGGAATGACATCAGCTGAGTGACGTTCTCTGGGACAGGCCAGTCATTGACAGCCTTGATCTTATTTGGGCACGGCTTGACACCTTCGCGTGAGACAATGTGGCCCAGGTACGGTACTTCCTTCCGCATGAAATGGCACTTATCGGCGCCCATTGTCAGCCCTGCCTCACGCAGTCGGTCGAACACGAGTTGGAGGTGCTTCAGGTGTGTGTCGGCGTCAGGGGACCAGACGAGCACATCATCAAAGAAGGCCTGCGCACAGTCGAGGTCGGCTAAGACGTGATTCATTAGCCGAGAGAAACAGCTAGGGGCGCCTGCTAGGCCGAACGGCATCACCTCAAATTGATACAAACCAGAGTCGGTGATGAAAGCGGTCTTCTCCTTGGCATCGCAACTCAACTCGACCTGGTAGAACGCGCCAGAGAGGTCAATTGTAGAGAACACTCGAGCATTCCCAAGCCGATCGAGCAAGGTGGAGATGATGGGGATCACTGCCTGCGGAACTATTGTATTCCGGTTAAGCATACGGTAGTCTTGCACACAACGCCACTGTTTAGGGTTGCTCGGATCGTGTGGGGGTGGCCCCTTAGGCACTAGCATACAGGGGGTCGCGTAGGGCGACGTGCTGCGCTTGATGAGCCTCGCATCCATCAGCTCCTTGATCTTGTGATCCATCACCGAGCGCAACTGGTGAGGAACTCGATAAGGGCGGCTGGAGACAGGGGGATTGTTGCCAGTGTTGATACCCATGGTTAGAACGTTCGTGCGCCCGATATCTCGCATAGAAGTGGAGAAGAGATCAACATTGTTACGCAACAATTGGCGCAGAGCGCTCCTCTGCACTTCAGAGGCGTCACTAGTAGACAAATCGATTTGACTCTCAACAGTGTTCCACTTATCAACTGCTAAGGCAGGATCGAGTTCGCCGCAAGTTATCTGGTTCACCTGGGTGTGAACAATAGGCGTCAGGGGTGGTTGACTAGCAATGGAGATTCGCTGATTTCGGAAGAGGCGGCACGGCTGATTCAAGAAGTTGATGACACGCACGCACGTGTAGTAGTACCGGCCAGTGCTGTCGTAACGCACGGTGCCTAGGCCAGGAGTGAAACCAAGCCTCGTCCGAGCAAGGTTCTTTAGATTAGGCTCAATCATCACGGTTTCCACATCTGCCATTTCGTCCTGCAGCTGAAGCTTCACAATGACAGGCGTTCTCGGTGGGACGACGGTGGTATCGGGGATTACGGCTGTCGACGACAGCTTGGGCGGCGCACCAAAAGGCAATCTCTGCCCTCTTGAAGTAACAATTGTACCGCAAAACCCTGCATCAAAATGCACCGAAAAGGGCCCTATCTTGCGGGCAAAATCCAACCCAAGAAAAATATCGTGTGATGACAGTTTAGACATGGAAGCTTGAACGCCTCTAAAGACATGTCCATTGATTGTCAAATCGAAGGTGGTCAGGCCGCTAATTGACAGAGGGGCGCCGTCTGCTAACACAGCTGAGTGGGATCTACCCAACGAGACAAACGGCAAGTTTAATGCGGCAACAAGGCGCTCACTGATCATCGTATCAGTGCACCCAGTATCAAACAGAGTCTGAACGACCCTGGTTTGCCCTCCTCTGTTCCGAATTCGACCAGAGAGGATCATGGCCTTCCCGGTGGCCTGCAGGTTGCATACCACAGATGGCGCTAAGACAGGGGCTAAGACAGGTGAAGTAGGCAGTGCCACACTGAGCAGGAAACGAAGCCAAATGCACAAACTGGACTGTGCCGTCATCAGTAGGCTAAGCGCAGCTACGGCCGTGCACAAACCCTCCAGAACAGGGGGAAAACGCTTAGGCAAGTAGTCTGACAATGGGGGCGAAACAATTATTGCGGTAGCACTAGGCGGCGTTGCGCCTTCTATAATGGCTGTTTCGCTCACGAGAGGGGGTCCGTCCTCTAGTCCCAATGAATCGCTAAGTGTGTGCGACAACACAATAGTAGGATGGACGAGCGCGTGCGACAACGCTTGGGCAGCAACGTTCTCATGTCCACTAATGAGCCAACTGACTCCCTCGTGGTGCTCGGAGGTGTCGGCAGACAAACGCTTGCGGCTTCCTAGCCACTTGAGACGCGGGACGTTGCACTGATCACTACGGGGAGAAACCTTGGGGACAGTGTGACTGCCGTTCACCAATGGGGCCGTCACTACTTCAGCTTGCGGGGCTAGCCAATTATATATTAGGCGCTTGTAGACAGAGCAACCTATGGCCACAAGACTGGAAGGGTGCGGCTGCGGAGGTCCCCGGGAGACACAACAGGGCGGCAAAACCGACTAGGGCCCGTAACCAACAGGCACCCACCTCCTGGTGCCAACGACCGTGTCTCCCTCCCTCTCCTCGACGTCGCTCTCGACCGGCGGCGTCTCTTCACCCATTCTCGTCGTTGAGGACTCGGTACTGTCGCGGGGGGCTGATGCGCCGATGGCCGGAGGGGCCGGCGGGCCTTCCGCCGTTCTCGTCGGGTTGACTCTCTCCCTCCGCGTCGTCGTACTCCCCGTCGGAGCTGTCGCTCTCCTCGCTCCTGCCGGTGTCGGAGCTGTCTCGGCCGGTGTCAGCGGCGGCAGTGCTGTTGTTGTTGCGGCGGTCGTCTTGGGGGATGCCAGAGAGGGCAGCTCCTTCGTCGGCCTTCTCCCCCTTGGGAAGCAGATAGGGGCGGTGGTTGACCAACTCTACGTCGCCCTGGGGAGCTATGGCGCAGCGCTGCAAGGCTTGGGCGGCGGCGGCCACTTGCGGAGGGGAATTGTTGACCTCCATGTTGCCACTGTCGTCGACGTCTAAATCCCGGTAGTCTGAAAGACAGCAGCCGATGTTACTCAGTTCGGAGGAAGCGTGCAACTCCAGGCGCGCCAGTCGCTCGTTTATCGCCGTCAGATTGTTTAGGATCAGCGCTGGGTGCTCAGACGGAACGCTAGAGGTCGTTCCAACCGACTCTTCCTCTCCTAACTCAAAATTGACCGCGTTGACCTGCGGATTACGGTAACCTCCCGGCGGGTTGTGTCGCGAACTGTTGTAATTCTGCTGTCCGCCTCCCCGTCCTCTCTGCTCAAACTGGCGCTGCGCGCCTCGATACTGCCCGCCGCGGCCTCGGCCTCGCTGGTTCTGCTCGCGGAAAGGACAGCGTGCGGCGAAGTGGTTGAATGCGCCGCACTCAAAGCAAGTGTTGTTTGGATCTGGGCGGGGGTTCCTAATCCCCTGTCCGCCATTGCGTCCGTCTCCTCGGAAGTGGTTGTCACCACGATAAAAGCCAAAGTTGCGCCCGTTGCCTCTGTGCATTCCACGGGGGGGGGGGGGGGGGCGCTCCCACCCCTGCCCGTGCTCTCCCCTCCAGACAATGGGGGTCCTCCCTCGTCATTGGCGCCGGCACCCGCCGCTCGGGTGCCCCACTGACTCTCCGCCGAATTCAACTGGGCCAGAGAGTTGGCGCGGAAATGGGCCGGAGGGCTGACGAGACTGCCCAACAACTCGCTGGCTTGGCTAGCCCCCATTCCCGTCGCCTGACTGCGACCATCTGCCGAAATACTGGTCTCCAAACTGGCCGCCCACTCGACATACTGGTTGAACGTCATGTTCACTGTTTCAGGGCGCGAGGAACTAAACACACATGCTGTCTGGCGCAACTCGGGCTTGAGTCCGTTTAGGAACAATCGCTTCAAACTGCGTGCGTGATTGGGAGTGACGTCATTGGTGGGACTCAACACGCCGTCGCCCAAGGCGATCATGGCGAGTTCCTTGAGTGCGCGCGCGAAAGCTTCGATGCTCTCTCCAGCTTGTTGCCTCCTGGACTGCAACTCGTCATTCGCGACGTCTGTGTCGTCATTGCAGCGAAATTGGGTTCGCAGGGATGCTCGCAGAGCCTCGTAGCCCCGCCTAGTCTGCTCCGGCAGCTGTGCCGCGAAAAGGGCGGCGTCATGAGCCAGGCGAGTGAGCAACAGATTCGCCTTCGCAGCGGGGGCGGCGCCCGTGCGCTGCAGAATGCTGTCGACAGTATATAAAAACTTATCGACTCTCAACTCTCTGTCACCACTGAATAAAGGCGCACTGACGATTTCCTTGTAAGCGGCGCGGCTAGAATTGGTGGCGGTTAAACTGTCTATAGCGCGCGCAAAGTTCGTCTGGCCGGCGGCAATGGGCTGGGCGGCGGCTGGCGCCGCAGGGTTGGCTCGCTGCTGCTCATGGTTTTGCAACAGGCCCATCAGTCGGTCGAATGTCTCACGGTCAAGTCGAACTTCCTGACGTCCAGCGCCGAGCTGGTCGCCGTTTTGCTGACCGTTTAGGTCCAACTGCCTATCTGTGGCCTCTCCTTCGGTTGCCATTGTTCGACTACGAATCGTGCTCAATTGAGCTTCAATCACCTGATCTCGTTGCCGGTTGAATGCTTGGCGTCTCCTCGACCGGTCGTCTCCGCTGTCGTAACCGTCCAGGTCGGTCGTGTTCATTCAACAATGGCCGCACGAAGAAATGGCGTCAATGAAACTCGGACGCGTAGAAACCAAGGGAAGTGACCGGCGTCGTGACGACGCGTAGAGGTAGGGCTGGCGTCGTGAACAGACGCGTAGAAGTTTTCTCAAGGGCTTTACTCAAGCCCCCTTAACGGCTCCAGAAGATGTAGTGAGGTGCGTTCGGCTTCCTTTTCCGGTGCTAGATTCCAGCGAGACCAAAAGACGACGGAATTACGCGACGGAACGACTCGGCGAGTTAGTAGGCGTGGCCTTGGGCGAGCTCGGCCAATCAGCGAGTTAGCACGAACTTGGGCGACGAGAAGAACGCGACGCGAAAGAACAATGCGGAGCGCGAGTGAAAGCGAGAAGGTGACACTTCTTGATGGATGGCCGTGAGAGTTGCGGAGTCGATTGGGTTGATTAGGCAAACAAAAGAGGCAAGCGAGGGAGGCGGAAGACGCGAGACGGGTCAATGAGATGCGGAAGTCAATCGAGCGAGGGAGATAATATGAGCGAGGGGTACGGTAGGCGGAACTTAGATACACAGGCGATTTGATTAAAACTGCTACTCTACACCACTGATGTAGTCGATTTCACAGTTGATGATATGGCTGGTTTTGCAGTTGACGACGAGATCGATTTTGATGCTGCCTCTTTCTCCTCGTCATCAATCGGAGTCAATATGAATTTCGTGGGCTCTTTTGCCATGTTCTGAATCACCACAAGTATCGATTTGTCCAGTAAAGACAAATGTATGTAAGCGCATATACACAATATCAACAAAGAAGCTGACACTCAAATGATTTACTGTCTGATAAAAGACTGGAATCCACTGACTACACTAGAGACACAACAGCTACACACACTCGATACTCAGTCCGTCAGCAGCGGAAACTTTCAGAATGCCATTCGAGAGGAACAGAATGTTGACTTTGAAATCGTCGCTGATCTTCTTCGAGTGCGAAATGGTCAGATTCGCGACGCAGTTCTCCTTGACAGCTGGAGTATCCATGGTATGCTTGTCGAAAGTGGAACTCCTCGAACAGTCGATCTACAATTATCTGCTTACTCAATCTGGTGTACTCACAGAATTGAAGTGAAACATTTACCGCGATGAAGCCGTAGCCGCCCGCGAGGTGGTCACGCTTGAGCAAGAAACCACCCTTGTTGTTTTGCGGCCCCAGCACTCTCGCCAACATGGAGTACAATGATGCGTTCTTGTTCAGTTCCGTCTCTACTTTCACCCGGTAAAAGTGCTCGTTCAACTGCAGCTCCACCTCATCCGCATCGTAGAATTCAAACTTGAATGGGTTACCCAGCTAAAATGTTTTATTTTGTTGTACAACGGTTCACTGGAGTAGAACCTCTGTACCTGGTCATCTCGGTCTGCATCGCTGAAGAATATGACCACTCGTTCGGGGAAGTTTTGAAGCATCATCTGCCCAGATGATGTTTGCAGTTGACCTTTAGAAGCTTGGAACTGCATAATCTCATAATCTGAAATGAATCGAATCGAGTAGCTGTCTTCACTATTTCACTCAGAGGACAGACGTTTGTAGCCCATTTTGTACTCCTCCTTGATAGGTGGGGTAGGCTTGGGAACAACCACATAGCTGGCCAGGAAGTGGGCGTCCAGTAGTTGTAGCTTTCCTTTGGGTTCACCCTTTTCACGGAATATTACAAAGTCAAAACTTTCCAGCTCCAGTTCAATGGAAAGGCTGAAAGCAAAGGTGATGTTAATAGCAGATTGAAACATCCTGCGGACTCACCCAACGGTGCTTGGAATGTAGCAGTCGTTCTGCACAAATGGTTGAATAGGCAACGTGCCCGAAAGAGAGTACTGTTTTGACATTGCCACCATCTCTCGACGCTTGTTTTTGGGCCACTGAATGCACGATGTTTTGCCTGGTCACTTGAAACCACTCAAGAATCAGCCGCTTACCTCCTAGCACCATATCAATGTACTCGTCTACCATGAAGCCCGCTTCACCTTCCAATACAGTCTCTGCGTACGCCTTGTCTTGGCCGAGCAGGTACAAGTAACAGATGTAGTTGAAGTGCTGTTGGCTGAATCGAAACTGGCCACGGCTGTAGATGGAGAATCGCTTGAGGATGGCGAACAGTGGAGCAGAACAAACGGTGACTTGTCGCGCACCCTAAAGGTAGAGAGCAGTACTTTGGTCCATACGGTGCCAGTTGCAGCGCTCTTACCGCATACTTGCTCCCGTCTTCCTTCACCAGCTGTAGGGTAACACAGAATTTCGTTCGATTCCAGTCTAGGTATAGGTTGCGACTAATGGGAAAGGGAAAGTGAAGCACGGTAGCTCTGGCCATGTCGATTGGGAAAGTGGTGCTGGTTGGAATAACTGGTAGAGTACGAGACGCCAGGATCCCTCGATTGGCATCCGCTAGGTCGCAATTGAGCTTTCTCTTTTGGGCCATCTTAGGATAGGTCGAGACGAAATGATATGTGGCCGCCTTCCAAGCTCAAGGAATCGTTGGTTTGAGTGGTAAGGAATGTAAGGACGATGTCGCGGAGCCCTTGATCGCAGATTCACATGACACATTTGCGTGGGTGGCTATTTCGAAATGAGAGTCTCAATTCCGCGCGACAGTGAGTCACTTTCTGTACGCTTCGACTCGCCCCGAGTCGTCGCCATACTTTACACAAGAGACGTCACCTTACGCGGGTTGTTTACAGCGGCACGCAGACTAGTCATGTGGCGATGAGTAGATGCAGGGCGCGCTCAAATACTGGCTTTATAGGGCTGCTGCATTGCATTGCGAAGATTGAATAACGTGCGTAAACACAGCGGAACCTATTAGGGCAAAGAACACCAATTTCTCAATAATTTGTGCCCCATTGGTGCTTTTATTAGCCCTGTATGGCACGGAGACGGCAAAATTGACCCATTTCAGTGGCAAAATGGCCAACTAGACCTACCAAATAGCCAAATTACACCACCTTAACTCGCTCTTTAGTGCCAATTGTAAAAAACTGGCCCAAGATTGGCCCATTTTGGTACAAAGACAGCCTAATCTATATCTCATTGCATGGACGGATCATCCGACAGGGGGTGCTAGCATAGCCACGCAAGAGTTTCGAAATGCTGACATCATGTACCCAACCTTGTGGTTACCATAACCATCTAAATAAAGGATGACAAGCAACTACAGCAAGGGTATTAGCTACTTTTGAGGGGTGGTATATAATTCTTTGACATGCTGCTTACGGCAATCAGTCCGGTAGGGGGCGCTAGCATCGCTACGCAACATTTTCGAAGAATGACGAAATATGAGCGTGCCAGGTGTGTGTGTTGCGTATTTGGCTAAACGGCAGCAAAAGCTAAATCCCCTGCCAGGACTCGAACCTGGGACTTCGCTCTGACTTTCTATAATGTACATATATCGATCGAGAGTTGTGAACCATTACACCACAGGGGTTTATGGATAATAAGTTTAAAACGAGGCTTATAAACTGGCCTATTGTGGGGTGACCTTTGACCCTAAGGGAGATCCATTTGCTGTACAGCAAAACGATGGGTTGCTAGTGCTATATAGTGACGTCATACAGTAATCACTAAAATACGCACTGGAAATTTGAATTCGCGCCATTTTGGGTCCCGAGCGGAAAGCTACCATAACCCCTCGAATAAGCACCTCTCGAATAAGCCCACCCTTCACCATGGGGAGGCTACCGTAACCTCTCAAATACCGTATAAGGGGGCATCTGTTTTTGAGCCAGTCAACCAATCAACTTAAATGAGTAGTCCACCTTGAGACATGAATGTTTAGGCTCTCGAACGAACGGAATCCCTTTTAGTAACGTACGAAGCGAGTAGGACAATTTTTGGGCACGTTTGCATTGCAGGGGTTCCTGAACGAGCGGGATCACTTTGAGGCGCGCACAAAACGAGTAGGACAATTTTGTGTCACGTATGCAGCGGCTCCTGAACTCTGCCAAGAAGCTTCAGGAGGGACAGGGGTAAGGGGTAGGGAGGGACAGGGGCAAGGGGATTGCAGGACACAATTAGAGCAAGGTTTATGGTTGAGGGTCAAGAATATTACCCCTTGCTTTGTATGCAGGTAAAAAATCTGACCCCTTGCACAGTTGAAGGCCAAAAATCTCACCCCTTGGTTTGTATGAGGTATATGAACTCTGGCCCATTGGTTTGTGTGAAGCTCGCTATTGGATTCTCTTCTCCAGGGTGGTTATGCGTTGACAGATGGAATCTGAGGACCCTCATGAATCAATTCTTCTCGTTAAGACGGTTTATTTGGGCCCCAACACGACTAGGTTCGGATAAGGCAACACTGAGTAGTGGCCAGACCACGTTTACGTGGCTCCACGTGGACATGGTGCGTGGTACGGGGTCGCCGATGGCGCTATTGAATTTCCCTCGTCGAGACGGTTTCAACGAACCCCAACAACGCCATGTTCCGGCCAACCAATCAAAAGTTGTGGCCTGACCACGTTTGCGTGGCCGCCGCGTGGACGTGGTGCGTGGTACGGGGTCGCGGATAGCACCATTGTAATTTTCTCGTGGAGACGCTTCAAACGAACCCCTACAACGCTATGTTTGGATGAGCCAATAAAAAGTTGACTTTTGAGGCACCTTTTTGCAAAAATAGCGTTCATGGTTAATTTGGGGGCGACGGCATTGGTACCATTGAAATTTTCTCGTCGAGACGCTTCAAACGAACCCCTATTTGATATGGTTCTGATGTGTTTTGAATTTGTTAACAATTTGTCAGTATACTGATGAAACTCCCTTTCGCAGACGACATGTTTGCCCCCAGGGCATGCGTGGTAGATCGGAGGGGGTCGGCGTGGTCACCGTCTACGCGTCAAGGCGGTTCTGCTGATGCCAAATTTAATTAAGTTTAACTGACTAATTAACTAAATAAGTAAAGGTTTCATCTCTACCGCGTATGCCTGTAGACGAGCACGTTGACATCGTAGTCCATAGGACGAGGAAGGGTCACTGGTATGCCACTTTTAGAGGCCACTGGTATGTCACTGACAGATCACTGGTAGCTTGGACTTATTGATTGCGCTTGAGCTTATTAGAGACACTCGCACAAAACGAGTAGGACAATTTTGGGGACGTATGTATGCAGGGGCTCCTGAACGAGCGGGGGAACACCTTTAAAAGGCACGCACAAAATGAGTAGGACAATTTTGGGGCACGTGTGCAGGGGCTCCTGAACGGGGGGGGGGGGCGCTTAGATGCTCATTCAATAGAAGGCGACTCGACGAGATGAGTGGACGTTAGAGCGTGATCTGGAGGAGAGGAAGAAGAAGAAGAAGAAGAAGAAGGAGAAGAATTCACCCCCGCCCGTGGGACAAGAAACGCGCCGCGATCCTTTTTGCGCCTGTAACTTTCGCTACACTTAACCGATTTTGATCAAATTTGGAATTTAATCTGTTTATGATAAAGCCCTTTAGTGTACCAAACGTCAACCGATTCCGTTCAGTTCAGCCCGAGAAATAAATATCGTGACGATGGGAAAAGGCGCGCGTGGCCTGGATGGAACATATTATGGTCTGGCGCTGCCGCGCCAGCCATGATACATACTAATACGTACAGGACTATACTGTAGGTACCTATTTTGAGGAGGGTAGTCCTTCCAGCATGGCGCATCGGCGTTCCAGAGAGTGGCCGAGCCCTGACTGAGGCGCGCACGGACTTGCTCACTGCGCACCACACTTAGTCCAGTCGCCCATTATGGTACCTACCTCTTCTGTTCTACTCTACTGCAACTTGCGTGGGTTTTTGAAGTCATGGCAACTAACTGTCTGGTTTAAAGAAAGCTAACTGGAAAGCCAAGCCGGAATTCTGTGCTTGTGCTTTCTTAACGCTCGCCTGCTTAGAAGCGATCCTGCCTGCCAAGAAGCAGATGGCGCGTCTCACCCTTTTTTCGCCGCCCCCCAGGGCGGCGAGTATATATTATACGGACGCTATTGTCCGTTTGTGTGTGTGTGCGTGTGTGTGTGTGTGGGTCCGGAACAACTAGACATGACGGTTAGTGCCATCCGATGGAGTCGAATGCGCTGAGTAACGCGCCGTTGTCCGTTTCTGTTGCTAATCTCCCTATTTCGAGATATTTACAATTCAAATATGAAATGTCAAAAATGACACTTTTATTTACAAGTCGTATCGGCAAAGTTTTTGCTGAAATGGAAAGGGCGTAAGACGCGATGAATTTGTGACATACATTGTTTCGGATTTTGGAATTCACCAAATTAAGGATATTTTCAAGGTTTTGTCAAAATTCCCAAATTTCGAACAATTCAAATAGCTTATATTTCAAAACTTCTTGGCACCGATGTATCGAGCATAGTCTGCCAAGTATTTGGCAAATAGTTTCTGCGAATATAATTAATGAAATTTAGGATATTTTTTATGATTTTGTTAAGAAATCCCCAAATTTCGACAATTTCAAACAGCTTAAATTTCTAAATTTCTTTTCACGGATGTGTCGAGCATAGGCTACCAAGTATTTATCAAATAGTTTCAGATTTTATAATTAACAAAATTAGGGATGGATTTGAGAAAACCTTCTGCGCAGGATGATGTATTCATCAGTAGTTGTGGATGGATGGCGTGCACTGCGCAATAAACTTTGAGTGAGCTTTCGACGCTCAATCGGCGCCGTCGTCAGAGCCTGAACAGTAAAGACATAACAAGAGTGTCACAGCAACAACGCGCTAACCTAAACGCGCCAGTTACAAAACAATCACTGTCAACAACAGTCTAATTCTGGCGACGGCGCGGCCGCAATCGCCTGGGAGATAAGGGCGCAGCTGGAGGCATCGTCAAGCTGTGGTTTTGCGGCCGCGAGAGAGAGGGGAGTCGTCTGGCCACGACATCCCACGCCTGATTCAGATTTCGTCCCCTGCCGCGATTGACAGCAGAGGAGGCGCCCAGATTCAAATTTTCAATGGCTTGGCGGCCAGCCTTTCGAATCAGCAATGCCTCCTTCACCTGGCGGATCTCATTGTGTTGCTCCACAGCCACCACCTTTGCCTCTGGGAAGTTTGGATGGTGGGATGGAGCCAGGTGGCCGCAGAAAGCCCCCTGGCCATTCTTCCAGCCTCGTTGGTGTTCGGCTATCCTTGTCTTCAGCTGGCGGTCAGTCTGACCAATGTAGATCTGGCCGCAGTCGCAGTTGACGCAGTAGACAACGTCAGAGGCTTCGGTCACCTTCAGTTTGGGCTTCAGTTTCGGCTTCAAGTCAGACATGACAGTGCGTGCGCTTCGTGGCACGAAGCGCACGCCAGCTCGTCGTCCCAGTCGCTGTAGGTGTTGGAAGAGGCCGTCGATGAAGGGTAGAGACAGAGTCAGGGTGGGCCTCTGCACTTCAGTGGCAGGCCCGTCATCTGTAGCGGCTGGGGCCCTCCACTTGCGCAGGATGGGAGCCACAATGCGGTCGATGGTGGAGAAACTGAAGCCATGCTCCGACCTCAGCCTGCTGACGCCGCAGACAAACTGACCACCGAAATGGGAAAGCTGCTGAAGGAGTGCTTTGGGGGCCAGAAAACTGTCCCAGAGCTGAGACGAGACGACCCAGCGCGATACCAGGAGTACAGACGATGCCAACAGTCCCATGGCAGGGCCGCGCCATTCTATGCCCTCGCCAAAACGCACAAACTAGACGCAATTCCCTGCACTCCTGAAGAACGCGCAGCCGCTGCAGAGGGCCTCAAGTTCAGACCGATTACGCCCACCTATGGCTGCCCAGACGCCAAGCTCTGCAAGCACCTGACAAAGCTGTTGGGACTGCTGCCCAGGTCACCCTTCAGCTTGCGCGACAGCGTCGACTTCCTCAGCAGGCTACGTGAAGTCGAGCTGGAGGAGACTGACATTCTGGCCTCTTTCGATGTCGTCTCACTGTTCACCAAAGTGCCGGTGGATGAGAGCTGCCAGTTGATAGAGGCACAACTGGCAACCTGCGCGTCCCTGAACTCTCATACCCACTTGGAGCCCGGGCAAGTGGCGCTGCTGTTGCGCTTCTGCCTCAGCAACACTTTGGTGCAAGTGGGCGACCAGCTCTTCAAGCAGACCAGCGGCCTGGCCATGGGCAAGGCCATGTCCCCAGTGGTGGCTGACCTCTACATGGGTCAGCTGGAGGCTGATGCTCTTGACCAGTGGCCGCTGAAGCCAAAGCTGTTTCTCCGCTACGTGGATGACTGCTTCCTGGTCTGGCCCCATGGAGAAGCAGAGCTCCACCGACTGCTGGCCCACTTCAATTCGCGGCATCCCTCCATTCAGTTCACCATGGAACTAGAGTCGAATGGCAGCCTGCTTTTCCTGGACGTGCTGGTGACCAGGGCGCCACCCTCTGTCATCACCACTGTCTACAGGAAGCCCTGCAACTCCAACAGCTTCATAGCCGCTGGTTCGCACCACCACCGCAGCCACAAAGAGTCTGCCATTAGATCGCTGGCACACCGAGCGGTCAGCCACTGTTCCTCACAAACGCTGCTGGACAACGAGAGGGACTTCATACGTCAGCTGAAGAGATAAGATAAGATAAGAGCCATAAGATAAGCGTCAGCGCGCCAGTCAGCTGTCAGCGGCCATAAGATAAGAGATGTCTGATCTAAATCGTCTATCTTGGTGTAACAGCCGACTTTGGATGTAGTCTAGCACTAGTGCCTTTAGCCCATAGGTGATACTGTATATCTATAGCTGAACACCTATGGAAACAGAGCCATTTGTATCGAACCATGGAAATCAGTCACAACATGTATTGGCCTATGGTTCATGGCCAATGCTCACAACAGCCCATAGGAGATTCTGATAGATCTAAAGTCATTTGACACTGCGCCTCTATCAGTGCCTTCTTTTAGGGTTGCATCAGCCTCCATGCCTCAGAATACACTGAAGCTAACACAAGGAAGCTTGCGTTTAGCCCATAGGAGATTTCAGATAGATCTAATGTCTTCTGATACTGTGCCCCTGCCAGTGCCTGCATTTACCATTGCGTCCACTCCCTTGCCTTTGATTACACTGAACTGTGAATATAGGTGTTTGTGTTTAGCCCATAAGAGGTTTCAGATAGATCAAAAGTCTCTTGACACTGCGCCCTTGCCAGTGCTTGCATTTATCATCAAACTTGTTCCTGTGTCTCTGAATACACTGAAGCTAACACATGGATGCTTGTGTTTAGCCCTTAGGAGATTTCAGATAGAGCTAATGTCTTCTGACACTGTGCCCCTGCCAGTGCCAGCATTTACCTTTGCACCTGTTCCCGTGCCTCCCAATGCCTGTAGAAGTCTCACAGCGACAGCTCTGGAGTGAATAGTGACACGACAGTGCGAAATTTCCACGAAAATGATCAGTAGGCACTCTATAGTGCTCAGAATGAACTGTGCAGTCGATATTTTTATGAATTTTGTGGAATTTAGTAATTTGCAAAAGTTTTAAAATATGAGGGGATTCCTTCCAGCCCACGACGGTCAGTTTAAGCTATAGATCTCCAGAATCCGTCAACTGTGTCGAGAGAAAATGGCCGGACAAACAGACAGACACACACACACACACACACACACACACAGACTCTATGCCGCTTAGTATATAGGACTAGAGCCTTTAGCCCGTAGGAGAATCTCTACAGTCAATAGCCCATCGGTAATCTGCAGAGAATGACGGAGATAACACAATCATTGAATTCAGCGCACTGCAGGACATCACAGTTAGATCTCAAGTCATTTGACACAGTGTCCCTGCCAATGCCTGCATTTAGGACTGCACCAGCTCTCATGCCTGTAAATAGACAATCGAAGCTTGGGTTTAGCCTGTAGACAATTGGGTGTAGCCAATAGGATGTTTCGGATGGATCTCAAGCCATTTGACACTGTGCCCCTGCCAGTGCCTACATCTAGGCTCGCGCCAGCTCCCGTGCCTGTAAATACACAATAGATGCTTGGGTATAGCCCATAGACATTTGGGTTAAGCCCGTAGGAGATTTCAGATAGATCTAAGGACACTTGGCATAGATGCAAAGCAGTTAGATGCTGTGCCCCTGCCAGTGCTTGCAGTGACAGCGAATACACTTTGGAGTCTCACAACGACAACTCTTTAGCAAATGGTGACACCGTAAAGAGCTTTTGGCGCAAAATCAAACGTCAACCACAACGTGAGGTGCCTTTTGTGCTCAGAATGTACTGATGCAGTCGATATTTGCGAAATATTGTGGAATTTAGTTAGCGGCCAAAGTTGTAAAATAGGAGGTGCAAAACTACGTGTTCTGACGGTCAACTTAAGCTATAGATCGTCACGATCCGTCAAGTGTAGCGAGCGCTAGAGCGCTTACAGATCCACAAACAAACAGACGGACAGACTCTAGGCGCCTTAGTATATAGGACTAGAGCCTTTAGCCCGTAGGAGAATCTCTATGGTCAATGGTGTTGGGTTCAGCCCTTAGACAATTGTGTTTAGCCCATAGGACATTTCAGATAGATCTCAAGTCATTTGACCCTGTGCCAGTGCCTACATCATTTGACCGTGTGCTCCTGCCAGTGCCTACGTTTATGATCGCACCAGCTTCCATGCCTGTAAATACACAGTACACTCTTGGGTTTAGCCCGTAGACATTTGGGTTTAGCCAATAGGACATTTCAGATAGATCTCAAGCCAATTGACACTGTGCCCCTGCCAGTGCCTACATTTAGGCTTGCGCCAGCTCCTGTGCCTGTAAATACACAATATACTCTTGTGTTTAGCCCGTAGACATTTGGGGTTAGCCCATAGAAGATTTCAGATAGATCTAAAGCCATTTGACATAGATCCAAAGCAGTTTGATGTTGTGCCCCTGCCAGTGCATGCAGTGCCTGCGAATACACTTTGGTGTCTCACAACGACAACTCTATAGTGAATGGCAACACTGAAAAGCGCTTTTGGCGTGAAATTAAACGTCAGTCACAGCGTGTGGTATGTTCTGTGCTCAGAATGTACTGGCGCAGCCGATATTTGCGAAATATTGTGGAATTTAGTCATCAGCCAAAGTCCACAATAGGAGATGCAAAACTACATGTTACGACGGTCAGTTTAAGCCATAGATCATCGCGATCCGTCAACTGTAGCGAGTGGTAGGTCGCTCACAGACAAACAGACGGACAGACTCTTGCCGCTTAGTAATAAGGACTAGAGCCTTAAGCCCGTAGGAGAATCTCCATGGTCAATAGTGTATGGGTAATCTGGTGAGCATGAAGGAGATAACACAATCATCAAATTCAGTGCACTGCAGGACACTACAGTTAGATCTCAGGTCGTTAGGCCCTGTGCCATTGTCAGTGCCTATGCTTAGGATCTCGCCAGCTCGCGTGCCTGTAAAAATACACAATAGATGGTTGGGTTTAGCCCGTAGTCACTTGGGTTTTGCCCACAGAACACTTCAGATAGATCTAAAGACATTTGACATTGTGCCCTTGCCAGTGCCTACATTTAGGCGCACGACAGGTCCTGTGACTGTAAATGCACAATAGACACTTGGGTTTAGCCCATAGACATTTGGGTTTAGCCCGTAGGAGATTTCAGATAGATCTAAAGACATTTGACACTGTGCCCCTGCCAGTGCCTGCATTTATGCTCGCACCAGCTCCCATGCATGTAAATTCACAATAGACGCTTGGGTTCAGCCCGTAGACATTTGGGTTTAGCCTGTAGGAGATTTCAGATAGATCTAAAGACATTTGACACTGTGCCCCTGCCAGTGCCTGCATTTATGCTCGCACCAGCTCCCGTGCCTGTAAATACACAATAGATAGTTGGGTTTAGCCCGTAGACATTTGGGTTTAGCCCATAGAAGATTTCAGATAGATCTAAAGACAGTTGACATAGATCCAAAGCAGTTTGATGCTGTGCCCCTGCCAGTGCATGCAGTGCCTGCGAATACACTATGGAGTCTCACAACGACAACTCTGTCATGAATGGTGACACTCTAAAGCGCATTTGGCGCGAAATCAAACGTCAGTCACAGCGTGTGGTGCCTTGTGTGCTCAGAATGTACTGGCGCAGTCGATATTTTCGAAATAATTTGGAATTTAGTCAATCCATATTACTAAGCGGCCTAAGTCTGCCCGTCTGTTTGTTTGTTTGTTTGTTTGTTTGTCAGTCTGTAAGCGCTCTAGCGCTTGCTACAGTTGACGGATCGCGATGATCTATAGCTTAAACTGCATTTATGCTCGCACCAGCTCCCATGCATGTAAATTCACAATAGACGCTTGGGTTCAGCCCGTAGACATTTGGGTTTAGCCTGTAGGAGATTTCAGATAGATCTAAAGACATTTGACACTGTGCCCCTGCCAGTGCCTGCATTTATGCTCGCACCAGCTCCTGTGCCTGTAAATACACAATAGATAGTTGGGTTTAGCCCGTAGACATTTGGGTTTAGCCCATAGAAGATTTCAGATAGATCTAAAGACAGTTGACATAGATCCAAAGCAGTTTGATGCTGTGCCCCTGCCAGTGCATGCAGTGCCTGCGAATACACTATGGAGTCTCACAACGACAACTCTGTCATGAATGGTGACACTCTAAAGCGCGTTTGGCGCGAAATCAAACGTCAGTCACAGCGTGTGGTGCCTTGTGTGCTCAGAATGTACTGGCGCAGTCAATATTTTCGAAATAGTTTGGAATTTAGTCATTGGTCAAAGTTCTAAAAGCAAAGATGCAAAACCGCGTGTTCTGACGGTCAGTTTAAGCTATAGATCATCGCGATCCGTCAACTGTAGCGAGCGCTAGAGCGAGATCCAGAATAGTTTGATGTTGTGCCCCTGCCAGTGCATGGAATGCCTGCGAATACACTGGAGTCTCACAACGACAACTCTTTAGTGAGTGGTGACACTGTAAATGTCCCGCACTACGATTTGAAGTTGATGCACAGTGCGCGCGTCATTGCCGCCGTGGCCGCCATTTGAATCATCATGGTTTAGAAGACTTCGGCACCTCACAGTCGAAATTGTCTAAATTTTGTGGAATTTAGACTTTGGTTAAAGTTCTAAATGCAAACATGCAAAATCGCGTGTTCTGACGGTCAGTTTAAGCTATAGATCATCGCGATCCGTCAACTGTAGCAAGCGCTAGAGCGCTTACAGACTGACAAACAAACAAACAAACAAACAGACGGACAGACTAGGCCGCTTAGTAATATGGACTAGAGCCTTTAGCCCATAGGAGAATCTCTATGGTCAGGCCCATGGGTACAAAGGAGATAATGCAATCATCAAATTCAGTGCACCTCAGGACATTACAGTTTAGATCTCACATCACTTGCCACATTGCCCCTGCCAGTGCCTACATTCAGGATCCCACCTGTGCCCATGCCTGTGAATGCACAATAGACACTTGGGTTTAGCCAGTAGACAATCGTGTTTAGCCAGTAGACAATTGGGTTTAGCCCGTAGGTCATTTCAGATATATCTCAAGCCATTCAACACTGTGGCACTGCCAGTGCCTACATTTAGGATCCCACCTGTGCCCATGCCTGTTAATTCAGAGTAGACATTTGGGTTTAGCCCATAGACAATTGGGTTAGCCCATAGACAATTGGGTTTAGCCCATAGTTCATTTTATCTATATCTCAAGTCATTCGACCCTGTGCCCCTGCCAGTGCCTACATTTAGACCCGCACCAGCAGCTCCCGTGCCTGTAAACACACAATAGACACTTGGGTTTAGCCCGTAGACATTTGGGATCAGCCAAAGATAGCCACACATAGATCTGAAGTCGTTAGACCCTGTGCCCCTGCCAGTGCCTATGCTTTGGATTGGATGGCACCAGCCCCCATGCCTGCAAATACACAGTAGACTCTTGGGTTTAGCCAATTGGATATTTTATCATTTGAAATAGATCCAGAATAGTTTGACGTTGTGCCCCTGCCAGTGCATGGAGTGCCTGCGAATACACTTTGGAGTCTCACAACGACAACTCTTTAGTGAGTGGTGACACTGTAAATGTCCCGCACTACGATTTGAAGTTGATGCACAGTGCGCGCGTCATTGCCGCCGTGGCCGCCATTTGAATCACCATGGTTTAGCAGACTTCTGCACCTCACAGTCGAAATTGTCGAAATTTTGTGGAATTTAGACTTTGGTTAAAGTTCTAAATGCAAACATGCAAAATCGCGTGTTCTGACGGTCAGTTTAAGCTATAGATCATCGCGATCCGTCAACTGTAGCAAGCGGTAGAGCGCTTACAGACTGACAAACAAACAAACAAACAAACAAACAAACAGACGGACAGACTTAGGCCGCTTAGTAATATGGATTAGACTTTGGTTAAAGTTCTAAATGCAAACATGCAAAATCGCGTGTTCTGACGGTCAGTTTAAGCTATAGATCATCGCGATCCGTCAATTGTAGCAAGCGGTAGAGCGCTTACAGACTGACAAACAAACAAACAAACAAACAAACAGACGGACAGACTTAGGCCGCTTAGTAATATGGACTAGAGCCTTTAGCCCGTAGGAGAATCTCTATGGTCAGGCCCATGGGTACAAAGGAGATAATGCAATCATCGAATTCAGTGCACCTCAGGACATTACAGTTTAGATCTCACATCATTTGCCAAAGTGCCCCTGCCAGTGCCTACATTCAGGATCCCACCTGTGTGGCCATGCCTGTGAATGCACAATAGACACTTGGGTTTAGCCCGTAGACAATCGGGTTTAGCCAGTAGACAATCGGGTTTAGCCCGTAGGTCTTTTCAGATATATCTCAAGCCATTCGACACTGCCAGTGCCTACATTTAGGATCCCACCTGTGCCCATGCCTGTAAATCCAGAGTAGACACTTGGGTTTAGCCCATAGACAATTGGGTTAGCCCATAGACAATTGGGTCTAGCCCATAGTTCATTTTGTATATGTCTCAAGTCATTCGACCGTGTGCCCCTGCCAGTGCCTACATTTAGACTCGCACCAGCTCCCGTGCCTGTAAACACACAATAGGCACTTGGGTTTAGCCCGTAGACATTTGGGATCAGCCAAAGATAGCCACAGATAGATCTGAAGTCATTCGACCCTGTGCCCCTGCCAGTGCCTATGCTTTGGATGGCACCAGCTCCCATGCCTGTAAATACACAGTAGACTCTTGGGTTTAACCCGTAGACGTTAGGGTTTAGCCAGTTGGACATTTTATATTGATCTCAAGCCATTTGAATTAGATCCAGAATAGTTTGATTTTGTGCCCCTGCCAGTGCATGGAGTGCCTGCGAATACACTGGAGTCTCACAACGACAACTCTTTAGTGAGTGGTGACACTGTAAATGTCCCGCACTACGATTTGAAGTTGATGCACAGTGCGCGCGTCATTGCCGCCGTGGCCGCCATTTGAATCACCATGGTTTAGCAGACTTCTGCACCTCACAGTCGAAATTGTCGAAATTTTGTGGAATTTAGACTTTGGTTAAAGTTCTAAATGCAAACATGCAAAATCGCGTGTTCTGACGGTCAGTTTAAGCTATAGATCATCGCGATCCGTCAACTGTAGCAAGCGGTAGAGCGCTTACAGACTGACAAACAAACAAACAAACAAACAAACAAACAAACAAACAGACGGACAGACTTAGGCCGCTTAGTAATATGGATTAGACTTTGGTTAAAGTTCTAAATGCAAACATGCAAAATCGCGTGTTCTGACGGTCAGTTTAAGCTATAGATCATCGCGATCCGTCAATTGTAGCAAGCGGTAGAGCGCTTACAGACTGACAAACAAACAAACAAACAAACAAACAGACGGACAGACTTAGGCCGCTTAGTAATATGGACTAGAGCCTTTAGCCCGTAGGAGAATCTCTATGGTCAGGCCCATGGGTACAAAGGAGATAATGCAATCATCGAATTCAGTGCACCTCAGGACATTACAGTTTAGATCTCACATCATTTGCCAAAGTCTTTGCCCCTGCCAGTGCCTACATTCAGGATCCCACCTGTGTGGCCATGCCTGTGAATGCACAATAGACACTTGGGTTTAGCCCGTAGACAATCGGGTTTAGCCAGTAGACAATCGGGTTTAGCCCGTAGGTCTTTTCAGATATATCTCAAGCCATTCGACACTGCCAGTGCCTACATTTAGGATCCCACCTGTGCCCATGCCTGTAAATCCAGAGTAGACACTTGGGTTTAGCCCATAGACAATTGGGTTAGCCCATAGACAATTGGGTCTAGTCCATAGTTCATTTTGTATATGTCTCAAGTCATTCGACCGTGTGCCCCTGCCAGTGCCTACATTTAGACTCGCACCAGCTCCCGTGCCTGTAAACACACAATAGGCACTTGGGTTTAGCCCGTAGACATTTGGGATCAGCCAAAGATAGCCACAGATAGATCTGAAGTCATTCGACCCTGTGCCCCTGCCAGTGCCTATGCTTTGGATGGCACCAGCTCCCATGCCTGTAAATACACAGTAGACTCTTGGGTTTAACCCGTAGACGTTAGGGTTTAGCCAGTTGGACATTTTATATTGATCTCAAGCCATTTGAATTAGATCCAGAATAGTTTGATTTTGTGCCCCTGCCAGTGCATGGAGTGCCTGCGAATACACTGGAGTCTCACAACGACAACTCTTTAGTGAGTGGTGACACTGTAAATGTCCCGCACTACGATTTGAAGTTGAAGCACAGTGCGCGCGTCATTGCCGCCGTGGCCGCCATTTGAATCATCATGGTTTAGCAGACTTCTGCACCTCACAGTCGAAATTGTCGAAATTTTGTGGAATTTAGACTTTGGTTAAAGTTCTAAATGCAAACATGCAAAATCGCGTGTTCTGACGGTCAGTTTAAGCTATAGATCATCGCGATCCGTCAACTGTAGCAAGCGGTAGAGCGCTTACAGACTGACAAACAAACAAACAAACAAACAAACAAACAAACAGACGGACAGACTTAGGCCGCTTAGTAATATGGATTAGACTTTGGTTAAAGTTCTAAATGCAAACATGCAAAATCGCGTGTTCTGACGGTCAGTTTAAGCTATAGATCATCGCGATCCGTCAATTGTAGCAAGCGGTAGAGCGCTTACAGACTGACAAACAAACAAACAAACAAACAAACAGACGGACAGACTTAGGCCGCTTAGTAATATGGACTAGAGCCTTTAGCCCGTAGGAGAATCTCTATGGTCAGGCCCATGGGTACAAAGGAGATAATGCAATCATCGAATTCAGTGCACCTCAGGACATTACAGTTTAGATCTCACATCATTTGCCAAAGTGCCCCTGCCAGTGCCTACATTCAGGATCCCACCTGTGTGGCCATGCCTGTGAATGCACAATAGACACTTGGGTTTAGCCCGTAGACAATCGGGTTTAGCCAGTAGACAATCGGGTTTAGCCCGTAGGTCTTTTCAGATATATCTCAAGCCATTCGACACTGCCAGTGCCTACATTTAGGATCCCACCTGTGCCCATGCCTGTAAATCCAGAGTAGACACTTGGGTTTAGCCCATAGACAATTGGGTTAGCCCATAGACAATTGGGTCTAGCCCATAGTTCATTTTGTATATGTCTCAAGTCATTCGACCGTGTGCCCCTGCCAGTGCCTACATTTAGACTCGCACCAGCTCCCGTGCCTGTAAACACACAATAGGCACTTGGGTTTAGCCCGTAGACATTTGGGATCAGCCAAAGATAGCCACAGATAGATCTGAAGTCATTCGACCCTGTGCCCCTGCCAGTGCCTATGCTTTGGATGGCACCAGCTCCCATGCCTGTAAATACACAGTAGACTCTTGGGTTTAACCCGTAGACGTTAGGGTTTAGCCAGTTGGACATTTTATATTGATCTCAAGCCATTTGAATTAGATCCAGAATAGTTTGATTTTGTGCCCCTGCCAGTGCATGGAGTGCCTGCGAATACACTGGAGTCTCACAACGACAACTCTTTAGTGAGTGGTGACACTGTAAATGTCCCGCACTACGATTTGAAGTTGAAGCACAGTGCGCGCGTCATTGCCGCCGTGGCCGCCATTTGAATCATCATGGTTTAGCAGACTTCTGCACCTCACAGTCGAAATTGTCGAAATTTTGTGGAATTTAGACTTTGGTTAAAGTTCTAAATGCAAACATGCAAAATCGCGTGTTCTGACGGTCAGTTTAAGCTATAGATCATCGCGATCCGTCAATTGTAGCAAGCGGTAGAGCGCTTACAGACTGACAAACAAACAAACAGACGGACAGACTTAGGCCGCTTAGTAATATGGACTAGAGCCTTTAGCCCATAGGAGAATCTCTATGGTCAGGCCCATGGGTACAAAGGAGATAATGCAATCATCGAATTCAGTGCACCTCAGGACATTACAGTTTAGATCTCACATCACTTGCCACATTGCCCCTGCCAGTGCCTACATTCAGGACCTGTGCCTATGCCTGTGAATGCACAATAGACTCTTGGGTTTAGCCAGTAGACAATCGTGTTTAGCCAGTAGACAATTGGGTTTAGCCCATAGGTCATTTCAGATATATCTCAAGCCATTCGACACTGTGGCACTGCCAGTGCCTACATTTAGGATCCCACCTGTGCCCATGCCTGTTAATTCAGAGTAGACACTTGGGTTTAGCCCATAGACAATTGGGTTAGCCCATAGACAATTGGGTTTAGCCCATAGTTCATTTTATCTATATCTCAAGTCATTCGACCCTGTGCCCCTGCCAGTGCCTACATTTAGACCCACACCAGCTCCCGTGCCTGTAAACACACAATAGACACTTGGGTTTAGCCCGTAGACATTTGGGATCAGCCAAAGATAGCCACAGATAGATCTGAAGTCGTTAAACCCTGTGCCCCTGCCAGTGCCTATGCTTTGGATGGCACCAGCCCCCATGCCTGCAAATACACAGTAGACTCTTGGGTTTAGCCCGTAGACGTTAGGGTTTAGCCAGTTGGACATTTTACATAGATCTCAAGCCATTTGAAATAGATCCAGAATAGTTTGATGTTGTGCCCCTGCCAGTGCATGGAGTGCCTGCGAATACACTGGAGTCTCACAACGACAACTCTTTAGTGAGTGGTGACACTGTAAATGTCCCGCGCTACGATTTGAAGTTGATGCACAGTGCGCGCGTCATTGCCGCCGTGGCCGCCATTTGAATCATAACGGTTTAGCAGACTTCTGCACCTCACAGTCGAAATTGTGCCCCTGCCAGTGCATGCAGTGCCTGCGAATACACTTTGGGGTCTCACAAGGACAGCTCTCTCATGAATGGTGACACTGTAAAGCACTTTTGTCGCGAAATCAAACGCCAATTACATCGTGTGGTACCTTCTGTAGTCAGAATGTACTGGTGCAGTCGATATTTTCGAAATAATTTGGAATTTAGGCATCGGTCAAAGTTCTAAAAGCAAAGATGCAAAACCGCGTGTTCTGACGGTCAGTTTAAGCTATAGATCATCGCGATCCGTCAACTGTAGCGAGCGCTAGAGCGCTCACAGACAAACAAACAAACAGACGGACAGACTCTAGGCCGCTTAAAGGACGAGGCGAGTAAGACAATTTTGGGGCACGTGTGCAGCGGCTCCTGAACTCTGCCAAGAAGCTTCAGGAGTGACAGGGGTAAGGGGTAGTGAGGGACAGGGGCACCCACTAGGGGGGGGGGGGGGGAACTTTCCTAGAATCACTTTGCGACCGACCCAACGGGTTAGTTAGCGACGAGTGGTGAGACCCCCTCCCGGCAATTCTCCTTTTCCTCTGATCCGTTCGGAATATAAAAAAAAATTGAGCTACCAAAGAGACAATTAAACATTGAATAGTGGGTGATAAGATGACACAAATATGTACACGTCAGAACACACGCAAATTTAAATACAACCTTGACTGAAATGCAACTTTCACACTCCTGACTTTAGCTTCACTGGTCTACATAGATCTGGACATCCCACGGACACAATTAGAGCGAGGGTTATGGTTGAGGGTCAAGAATATTACCCCTGGCTTTGTATGCAGGTAAAAAACTGACCCCTTGCACAGTTGAAGGCCAAGAATCTCACCCCTTGGTGTCGCGGCCAATTGCGACAAGAGTTGGATTTTTCCGGGTTTTCTTCCACACTCCACAGCGAGAGCTCCAAAAAAGGGCGAATCCACAATAACAAACTGACGGACTCGCACAAATCGGCAAAACGGATCCGGAGACTGATTGCGGATGCGGAAACTGAGACGCGTAACTCGGCCTTAAGTGATCTCGTTGGACAAGGTGTGTACGTCGTTGCCGACGAGCTTGGCGTCGGCTGACATTTGTCCTCCACGAATATCGTCGCATCTTGTTCTCAGATTCCCTCTCTATCGCTGGCAGACGCGTCACTGCCAGCCTGCCACTCGGTGGTCCAGTTCAGCGTAATGCGGCAGGTTAACTAGCCGCTGTGGAGATAGAGATCTTGGTAGGTGGCCGGCGTTGGCGCCGCCGCCGCCTTCTTCCTCGGGTGCTCCCCGCCTTTTATTAGGCGTCGTACCTGAAGTAGAAGTGGTATTTTCGGCAGGCGCTCCGGCCTCCGTCGCCAATTCCCCGTTCGCCGCCCGCGCGTCCCCGCCGCAGTCGCTCCGCCGCCTGCTCCTGCGCCTCGCGTTGGTGTAATTTGGGCTTCCGCTTTCCTGGAAGGTCTTCTCGTCCTTCTTCTGCTGCTTGACGTCGGCGGCCTGCTTCTCCTCTTTCTTCTTGGCCGCCGGCTTCTCTTCCTTCTTTGCTGAAGGCTTTCCTCCCTTAGCCGGCGGTTGGGTTTGGGCGGGAGGCCCTTTACCGCCGCCGGACTTCTTCATTCCGAAGGCTTGCCGCAGAAACGGAAGAATTTTGCTGTCTTACTTGACAAGGGTTTCTCCTTAGAGAGCTCAGAAAGTCACTGGGGAAAAGTGACGAAAGTGAGCAGAATCGCCGCTTATATCCAGCCTTGATAACATCAAGGACGCTTGATCGGCGTTGCATGACATCATCGGCTTTTGGTAGCTGACGACGGTCGAATTTGCGCTGGGTGGTGGAAACGACTTATACATGCTTGGATGTAACCCAATCGCCTATTGGGTTGGATTGGGCCAAACTGGCCAATCAGTTGCTTGGTCTTTTGCCGAACATGGCAGACTGACTATTTCATTCTCGGTTCCGCCGGACTGTGGAGACTGGCGAGTGCTGTATACGCCAAAATCGTATTTTCTCTAGATGAACCTTCGCCTATCGGTTGGACGTTCGCCCAACATATATCAATAATCGCCGGTGTTTCTATGGAAGTGGATAATAAACATCGGACCCACATACGGATTTAGCAGTTTATACAATTTTCCTCGGCGGTGGCGCTGGCTATAGAAGAAGACAATGTCGCCCTTCTTCGGTAGACATTTGGGTAATCGCTCGCTTGTCGGTAGCCTGCTTTCTGTTGAGACAATTTATTGGTGGGTTTGGTATTCGATAGATTAGTAACTTGAATGGCAGCAAGCCAACGCGTTATTAAATTAGTTGGTTAATGTTGTGTATATGCTAGTTAATAAATAATTACTTTAGTCCAATTCCCATCAAAATATGTATTTACATTATTTTATTCAGAAACAGGCTCTCAGCTGATGGCAGAGCACAGGCTGACCTTATTGATAGCCTGAAGTTATTGCTGCTGTCATTGGCCTGCTCTAAACTCCCATTATATTGGTTGGTAATCTTTTTTACACTCATTGTGTGTTCTTGATTAATTAATACAGTGCTATTGCTTTTAGGGCCAACTGTCAGAGCGCGGGCTGCAGCTATCAGAGCCTATGTCATTGCTGCTGTCAGTTGGATAGTGCTCTGCTCACCTCTATTTGGTGAATAAATAAAGATTGGTATTTCTTCAAAATTTCTTTATTACACACAATACATTCCATTACAGGTGGTTGCCACTCGTCAGACATTACTACCACATCACAAGACAGTCTCTTCCAATCCAATCAAGATACTTCTTCAGTCAACGCATGAAGCATACCAGACTGCTGCCCAATTTGCCTGCCAGCTATTGTTTGAATGTGAGTAAGAATTTTTACTTTCTCTTTATCTGCTATATTGTAGTATAGGCAACTTATTAATTTTAATTACTTACTATGCACAATTGAGGCTACATTGAACATTTCAGCCTGCTGAAGTCACGACCAACTTTCTACTGCCACTACAAAACGCTCATCTGGAGTGAACTCTGGAGTGTCCCATGGCTGCTGTTGTATGTGTCAACCTGTTGTTGGCCGTAGTTTGCCATTGATAACGTGCACGGATTTGTTTACGTCGTGATCCTTTGCCGCAATTGTTCACACACTTACTACATGTTTTCGTAGTAGTGATACCTGTCTTTTCAGCCTCTTTTCAATAGTGATACTTATATGACTAGTACATCGCCACCGTTCTTGGGAATTGTCTTGACTGCATCCATGAACTCTTATAAAAAATCTCGTTTTCGATTTCAACGGAGCACCATAGCAAACTAACACTACACAACAACGATTTCAACTCATTAGACTGACGCATCGTAGCGTACAGATAGACAGCATCGTAGCGTTACGTATCTGTAATGCTTATGAGTTACGGCGCTATAAGAGGTCTTTCTTAATCGTCTGTTTCATAACAAATGTATTTTCCTTAAAGAAATAATCCCGGGCGATTCCAATGTTGCCTTGCAACAACCGCTCGAAAATGCATGCGACTTGCTCAAAAAACTAATCCCGGGCGAACCCAATGTTGCCCTGCAAGAACCCCTCAGAAAGGAGCGTGTCAGAAGTAGCGCATGAGTAGTCGACTCCGGGCGGGCGCGCGTCATATCGGAAAGGCTTCGAAACACTTTACAAAAGTATCCACTCTTTTACTCTTCCACTTTAAAACACTCACAAACCACTCTGTGTTAATAAAACAACTCAACTTTTTTAAAACAGCTTGTTACTCTAAGCTTGTTGAACACAGCAAGTGGCACTCGAATGTGTTTTGATTAGATTGCGTTATCCCTCCTTCTCCCAAGCCCAACGTGCTTGGTACACTTGCTACGGAAAGTGAGAGTACCTAGGCGTAGAAGCACGCATCCATCTCGTCGACAGTATTGTTATTAATCGGCCTTTTCACGAGAGGCGACTTGACATATACTCCCAAGCTCGACATATATACAATTCTTACATGTCTGGCCAGCTAATCTTACTATTTGGCTGCTTCTGGATTTCTACTTGCGTTGTAGATAAGAATGGCCCATAAGAGGGCTTCCCTGAAAGAGCGCGCCTCCATTTTGCGCAAAACCACAAGGGAATTCTTGAGGTTCAAACCACTGACCCGTCGACTGACCAAACCCGAGAGACGCCTCAATCACCACATTCTGTGGCTGCGGCGTGCCGTGGTTGTTTTCCTCTTGATTGGGACCATGATACAATTGTACCATCTGGGAAGCGCTGCACGAAAGGGTATTGGCAGCATACTGTAAAGGGCCTCTCAAGTCTCACAAATCATGTGTAGAACTACCTATGGAGACTTGGAATGTTGTATGTTCAGACAAAGAGTACTGTCCGAATCGTCCGAACTTTTCGCGATTTGCAGGCCGCAAAACGCTACGGTTCATGGTCAACTTATTTTCGCTGTTGTTTTTTAAAAGATCCAGTATGGGCGATTAACGACTTTATTCACTACCTACACAGGTCTCTACTCTCTAGCACTTTGCCGGCGCATATTAAAGCATTACTGTAGTCAGGCCCGTTGACGGCCAAGCCCGGGACGCGTTTGGTACGCGATAGACTTCCCAACTACACCACTAGGATTAATGCGGGCTCAGGCCGTAGACTAATGTGCCATGCATCAACCCCTACACGTGTCGGACCCCAGTAAGCTCTATCAAGTATAAGAACAGTCAAGAGACTCACGGATAGGCGCTGTTCCAAGCAGTTGTCCGAATGGGTGTTTATTCTTGACCACAGCTAAGAATAAGCTACCAGGCTAACAAACGGCAGACTACTTATACTGAGCCTATGGAATGTAAAGTATGCACCTACGCATGGCATCCTAATGGTGCCATGCTTACACGCCCCATTCAAACGAATGAGCCGTGACGCTAATGCTTAGAACCTACGATCACGTATCACTGATCACAATCACTGATTTCCTCGAACGCGTAGAACTGGGCGAACTTGAACGACCAGATGTCTTGATCGAACTTGAACGAACTGGACGATCTTGGACGACCGGAAGACTTGATCGACCTTGAACGAACCGCTTGACCGACCAGCTGACGAAACCTTAAACCTCACACGAGAAGTATTAGACACAAACGCGACGCCCACTTTCAGTGATCAAAGGACAAGCGAATCAAACTCCGCCCATCGCCTCGATACTACCAAGCGTGCATCGCGCGACATCGCATTCTCAGCTCTCAAGCCTATCAGCTCAAAGTGCTTGTCACCTCACTCTCTCCCCTCTTTCAAGAAGAAAGCGACTGTTCTCAGGACAGCCAAGCTAAGCACCCAAGTACTCGCAAGCTCAAGTAAGCCTTCAAGCACCTCAAACGCTCGACCTTGTACCCAGGACAAGGGAGAAACACGTCCAATCTGTTCCCAGGACAGATGACGAAGCGCATGTACTCAGGACATAAGCGCTATTCGCAAGCACACCCTGTGTACCCCTACAGGCGACATGACTTAAGCGAATCAGAACACCCTGTAAGAACCGTAATCGGACCCCGGAAACGCGCGAGTATCTGTTCTGAACTGGGACCTGTAAGAACCTGAATGTGGCATCTGACAACGCCCCCAGAACTTGTTCCGCAACCTGTCCACGTTCTGATCCGACATCAGCGGCTGCGTTCTCCAGTTCCAATTCGATGGATTCTGACCCGAGGTCTGATTCCAGCTCCAACTCGGTCTGCGCTGCCAGGCGGGAAAATGGCGAGGACGATCCCTAAAGTAGCCTCTATCGAACGAGCGCTCCCTCTGTCTCCTCCAATTCCTGGAACCCCGAGCCCTGACTGGCTGATCGACGCTAACTGACTCATTCGCGTCAAAGGAAGAAGGCACGGCAGCCGACGGAAACACCTTCCCTTGGGAATTCGAGAGCCCAATGCCGACTTTCTCCATCGGGTCGTTGCCTATCAAGATATCGACAGGAAGATTGAAGCTAACTGGCGCCGTCACTTCGAACGGAATCGCTTCGTTTTCACGCGAGCAATATACACCCTTCAGCCTCACTGAACCTGTGCTCGAGAAAGTGGAGCCATCGATACCAGTCAACGGGAAGTTCTGATCCTGCGCGATCAAATCAGCGCTGCCATTCTGAAGCAAAGTTTCAACGACTCGAGGGCTGACAGTGGTCGTGGTTGCGCCTGAATCGAGGACGGCAACCTGACTCTTCATCTGCCCTTTCTTGAATCGGCGCTTCAAATCGGGCGCGACTTGTGGCAAATCGTCAAAGAGGAAATCCGTCGCAGGAATCAATTTCGACTTCTGGTCCTCCTGTTTCGAGAGGCTGGTATTTTAGGGCGCTTTTAATTTAATTCAAGAGCGCTTAGAAAATATACATTGCGCTTTTAAAAATGAACATACCGCTTTTCTTTATAGCCTCCGGAACAAGCTGTTTTAAAAAAGTTGAGTTGTTTTATTAATACAGAGTGGTTTGTGAGTGTTTTAAAGTGGAAGAGTAAAAGAGTGGATACTTTTGTAAAGTATTTCGAAGCCTTTCCGATATGACGCGCGCCCGCCCGGAGTCCACTATTCATGCGCTACTTCTGACCCACTCCTTTCTGAGAGGTTCTTGCAGGGCAACATTGGGATCGCCCGGGATTATTTTTTTGAGCAAGACACACGCATTTCTGAGCGGTTGTTGCAGGGCAACATTGGGATCGCCCGGGATTAATTATTTTTGCAGACAAAGTTGTTCGTAAGGCAAGAGTTTAAAAAAAACAAAAGTATTTCTTTACCGTTCAACAACTGCCTCAACGTAAGCTTTCAAACGGTCAAACGAATGCCGCTCTACAACGTAAGACGAGCGAGTTAGGGCCCATTTGCTGTTTGAACCTTTGGGCTACTGTAGTTCGCGATATTCAAACGTTTGAGTTTCGACCAATAGAACAACAAATGATCAGTGAGTCGAGAGCTATCCAACCAACCCAAGATCGTCTCCGTACGATGCACGCTGAGCGAGTTAGAGCGATTTCTTCGTTAAAAACGCGAAAATGTCGCTTTTCGTGTTGCGTGTTTGCGTAATTAAGAAAATTTGTAATGCCAAACGAAAGAGCACGTCGAGACCTTTTAGTTGAGCTATCGCACGCCGCTCTACGACGTAAGACGAGCGTGTTAGAGCCGTTTTACGTTTTGACCTTCGGGTTACTGTAGCGCGCGCAATTCAAACTTTTGAATTTCGACTTCTCCTAGCGGAATTATCAGTGTGCCAAAACCTATTCAATGAACTCAAGATCGTCTCTCTATGACGGAAGACGAGCGAGTTAGATAAGTTTTGCGTTTTGAACCTTTGGGTTACTGTAGCTCCCGAAATTCAAACTTTTGAGTTTCGACCAATAGAACAACAAATGATCAGTGAGTCGAGAGCTATCCAACCAACCCAAGATCGTCTCCGTACGATGCACGCTGAGCGAGTTAGAGCGATTTCTGCGTTAAAAACGCGAGAATGTCGCTTTTCGTGTTGCGTGTTTGCGTAATTAAGAAAATTTGTAATGCCAAACGAAAGAGCACGTCGAGACCTTTTAGTTGAGCTATCGCACGCCGCTCTACGACGTAAGACGAGCGTGTTAGAGCCGTTTTGCGTTTTGGACTTTCGGGTTACTGTAGCGCGCGCAATTCAAACTTTTGAATTTCGACTTCTCTTAGCGGAATTATCAGTGTGCCAAAACCTATTCAATGAACTCAAGATCGTCTCTCTATGACGGAAGACGAGCGAGTTAGATAAGTTTTGCGTTTTGAACCTTTGGGTTACTGTAGCTCCCGAAATTCAAACTTTTGAGTTTCGACCAATAGAAGAACAAATGATCAGTGAGTCGAGAGCTATCCAACCAACCCAAGATCGTCTCCGTACGACGCACGCTGAGCGAGTTAGAGCGATTTCTGCGTTAAAAACGCGAGAATGTCGCTTTTCGTGTTGCGTGTTTGCGTAATTAGGAAAATTTGTAATGCCAAACGAAAGAGCACGTCGAGACCTTTTAGTTGAGCTATCGCACGCCGCTCTACGACGTAAGACGAGCGACTTAGAGCCGTTTTACGTTTTGACCTTCGGGTTACTGTAGCGCGCGCAATTCAAACTTTTGAACGCCGATTTCTCGAGGCACATTACCAGTGAGTCGAGACCTTTCCGTAGAGCCCAAGATCGCCTTCCTACGACTTACCAACGGCGAGATATGAGAGCGTAACGAACGCACGGACGGACGAACGCACGGACGCTAAGCTCTCGTAGGGGTTCGCCCGGCTGAGGCCGGGCGAAAAAATGACAACGCGCTTTTAAAAATGAACAATGCGCTTTTAAAAATGAACAATGCGCTTTTAACTTGAACATGCCGCTTTTGACAGCAGCTGGACCGAAAATTGCACAAACCGCTTTTAAATTGAACAAGCCGCTTTTAAAATTGAACAAACCGCTTTTAAACTGAACAAACCGCTTTTAATTTGAACAAACCGCTTTTAACGCCCAGCTGCGTCGCGCACGGCATTGTCGCAACGTGACGTCGACGCGAACCACCCCAATTTGCTAGGGAAAGTTTGTCGGCGATGCCATAGGCTAGTAGTAGGCTTCAAAGTGCAAGTTGTTGCGAGCGCTAGCAGGGAAGGGGCACAGCCGGCCTAAGCAGGAGGCTAAGTATATGGGGGAGTGAGCACTCCACCTACAGTTTGCACTAAAACTCGGCCGGCGTCGCGCCTGGCGGGTCTCAGCTGAGGCTTAGCGCGACCACCAACTTCAGGGCGCGCTCCGCGCGCCCTGAAGTCGGTCACCGGTCGCGCTAAGCCTAAGCTTCGACCCGCCAGACTGCGACGCCGACTGACTCTTGTGCACTGTGGGCGCAGGGCGAGCCTAAGCATAGCCTGAATTCATAGGAATATTCTGTGTCCGAAAGAAATATAACTGAATTTAAAACGTAAATTAAAAAAGAATTTAATTTAAATGAATTGTAAATGCTCATTCGGGCATTTTTCTGGACTTTTGCCCTTTGTCTCACAGCAGAAGAATTAAAAGCGCATCGTTCAAAATGAAAAGCGCATTGTTCAAAATGAAAAGCGCATTGTTCCAAATGAAAAGCGCTTTGTTCAAAATGAAAAGCTGCTCCTATATATGCGTTCTTAAAAGCGCATTGTTCCAAACGAAAAGCGCAATGTTCTAAATGAAAAGCGCTTTGTTCAGAATGAAAAGCGGTGACAGTTAAAAGCGCATTCTTCTAAATGAAAAGCTGTAGTTACAAATCAAAAGCTGCAAATAATTGTCCCCGTTTCGAGAGCTGGCACAACTCATAGGACGACAAATCCCTGGCCGACATAGCGAACGCCTGTCCAGCCCATTCCTGAGGAAAACCGGCCTGTGTCATCGGCGGCGGTTGAGAATCGACTCTCTGCGAAGACGAAGCCTGCTCAGATGGAACCTGCGAATGAGAGACGAGCATTTGTGGCGGCTCATTCACCCAACGCGACGACTGCATATTCTGCGCCTCAGCCGGCGGATGAGACTGCTGATTGGGAGGCCGCTGCGCCCTGATCGCATCTTGTTTGAAGCAACGGTCGTCTGTGTGACCAAGAAACGGCGTGTAGCCCTTATCACGACAGAAAGTGCACACCCGATTCTGGCACTCAGCTGCAACGTGTCCTTTCTGACGACAGCGGAAACACTCACGAGCCGACTCGGAACCACGATACAAAGGACGATTCCCGATTCTGTCATGACGCGCTTCTTCAGGAGGCGGCGGTTGAAACACTGGCCCTGCTGGCGCATTCTGCTGCGGCTGTCCAGAAGTCCTTTGCTGACCTTTCGGCGCCCTCTCAGAACTCGACTTAGCAGCCTGCTGTTCCATCTCACGCTCGCTCTCCTTCTTAGCAGCAGCGGCAAAGACACCATCGACCGTCCACTCATTATCCTCGAGGAAAGCCTGATTCGCTGGAAGAAGCGACTGATGAACGACAAACGCCTGACAAGATTCGTAGCGGGCCTTATTCTTGGCATTCTCCCGATGGCAAATTTGACCGCAGGGACACACAAGAGCCTCTGTCTCTGGCACCACTATGGCACTTTCAGCGGTCCGGAACTCCCGCTCCATGATCGAACGCCACTGGTACACCGACTGGTAGTTCTGTTGACGCTTGCCCCAAAGCGACGCCATCTTGACCGTTCTCGTTCTCCTATCGGCGAAGTTGGTAGTCAATCGATCGACAACCTGCTGATAATCGACCTTCACTTCCTCCGGCATGGACATGAAGAATTTCAAGGCGTCACCCGTCAACAACTCTAACAGGTACTTCCGTTTGACTGCCTGCGGATAATTCTCGACAGCGATTCCAAACTCGACGAACCAGTCAGCGAAATTGTCCCTGTCTAGACCCGCGAACTTAGCCAAACCCGGTCTGGTATACGCCAGCGTGTTCAGTACCGTACCCAAACCGTTCAAACCATCAGCGGCGATCGCCGTGGAAGAGAAAGGACCCGCCGAATCAGGCGGCGCCCGTGAGTGATTGAGAATCGCTTCCATCTGACGGCGCGACTCTTCCCTATCTCTATCCCTATCAGCCATCATTTGCTGAAGAAGCTCTCGCTGCGCCAAATCCCTAGCCGTCCGTTCCTCGCGCTCTCTCTCACGCTGCGCTTGCTCCTTCCTTTCAAGCTCTGCACGCTGCGCCTGCTCCTTCCTTTCTAGCTCCCGCTCTCTAGCATCGCGCTCTTCACGCTCTTTCTCACGCTGCCCATCGAGCACCAACTGCAACATCTCCTGCTGCTGTTTTTTCCCCCCCCGGTTCCTCCTCTGCATCGTCAACTGCATCTCCTGTTGCTGACGCTGCATCTCCGCAAACATGGACACGATCTGAGGAGCCGGTTCCTGAGAAATCGACCTATCCGCTACACGCTCGGAGGAAACACTATCCCTGTCACTGTCCCCGAGATCGCCGTCTTCCAACCCCTGCGCCTGCCCGCTCTCGTCCAGATTCAACTTCTGAGAAACCTCCTTCTCTTCCGGAACCTGCTGTCTCACCGCCAGAACCGAAGGATCCACCCAACCGTAGTCGACATTCTCATCGACCAGAATCTCATCCGTCGTCCGTCTCTTAGCGAGGGACACCGGCTTCTTTCCTGACTGCTGACCATCCATTGTGATCAACACTCACACCCACAGGAAAGCGATTCTCACTAGCCGCCTATCGCCGATACTTCCACCCTTCAGCTCAAACGCCAACAGACCTTCCAACTACTACGTTTCCCAGGAACCGTTCCCGAACGGTACTGTGACACGCCGATTTTCTGAGCGTGTCAGCAGGTTCTTAGTTCTTCAACCCATAGTCCCAACTCCAAGACTGAAGCAAGCAGACAATGAGCAAGCCTAAGTACCATCGCGCTAACCCAAACAATACCGGCGAGCGTGAGAAAGAGAAACTGCGTGAAACACCGTGGAAGAGACCAAAACATCAAGAGATCACAGGGAAACCAAAACAAACAGAAGCGCGCAAAGAGATTCACCATGAGAATGTGAGAGCGCTGAGAGCGCCCGTCACATCTCCCCTTCCTTTGGAAAAGCTACGCTACCCAATCTATCTTAATACAGCAAGCACAGAATAATTCCTAGAACGGCCTTCACTTTTCACGTTTTTGCCATGTTCTTGTCTGGCTGGATGGACGTGGCCGCTGTGGTGGTGGTGGTGGCTCAGTTGGAAAGCGTTCCCGCTGGAGACAGTCCTTTGAAGCGTCTGACCGTTGACTGGCACTGGGGGGATGGGTCCGCTGATGCGCACACTCGCGCCCAAGAAGCTCCGCTCAGGGGAGCACACCTGTAGCTCGCTAGGCCGCTGTCGCCGCTGCTGGGCCGCCGTCGCCTCTCTGGAGCACCTCCACAAAGAATGGGCCGCTGTCGCCGCTGATGGGCCGCTGACACCCCTCAAATGTTGGACCACTGTCCCCTCGTGGCCCCTTGCTCTTCGCAGCTTGCTTGTCCCTCGTTTTGGATGTGGCCGCGCGTTGCTGACTTGGAACTGGAAAGGCTGGCATTGTACTGCGCGCCACTGACGCCAACCTGTGGTCTGGAGAGAGAGTCGTCCTCGCTTCTTGTATGGCCAGGACTCTGGTAGAGGTTGTCCTGCCTCGTTCTTCTTTTCCATAGTGTCCAACTGGCCGGTGAGCCTGGAGAAGGGATCCTGCTGATGGGACTCTGACACCCCCATCCTGTCTCGGACACCAATTTTGTGACACGCCGATTTTCTGGGCGTGTCAGCAGGTTCTTAGTTCTTCAACCCATAGTCCCAACTCCAAGACTGAAGCAAGCAGACAATGAGCAAGCCTAAGTACCATCGCGCTAACCCAAACAATACCGGCGAGCGTGAGAAAGAGAAACTGCGTGAAACACCGTGGAAGAGACCAAAACATCAAGAGATCACAGGGAAACCAAAACAAACAGAAGCGCGCAAAGAGATTCACCATGAGAATGTGAGAGCGCTGAGAGCGCCCGTCACAGTACTAGCGTTCCCGGTCAACGCACCAGTTGTAGTCAGGCCCGTTGACGGCCAAGCCCGGGACGCGTTTGGTACGCGATAGACTTCCCAACTACACCACTAGCATTAATGCGGGCTCAGGCCGTAGACTAATGTGCCATGCATCAACCCCTACACGTGTCGGACCCCAGTAAGCTCTATCAAGTATAAGAACAGTCAAGAGACTCACGGATAGGCGCTGTTCCAAGCAGTAGTCCGAATGGGTGTTTATTCTTGACCACAGCTAAGAATAAGCTACCAGGCTAACAAACGGCAGACTACTTATACTGAGCCTATGGAATGTAAAGTATGCACCTACGCATGGCATCCTAATGGTGCCATGCTCACATTACTGTAGCGCTTCTTCCGTGCAACGCTCCCCCAGACAGAGCAGTATCTGAACCAGAGGCCTGTAACAGTTGTGGAATACATGAGGAACAATTCTATTGACTTGGGAAACGCCACCTTTTGCATCACTCGCATGCTTGAGGACAGCTTCCTCACAAAAGATCTCTTGGTTAGCCAGCAGTGTTTCTCAGAAGATATTGCCGGGTTCAATTCAAATCCTTGTTCAGGCTCAGCTGACCAACGACAGCACGTTTCTTGCCTATCTTGTCACTGAACACTTTTGTGTGATTGACGCCTTCCTGCCTAACATGCATACCAACAATACGTAGGGCTGGAATATTTCCGGTGGTGGGGGGGGGGGGGGGGGGTGTTCATACGTGTAGCCGCCAATCGGGAAGGGGGGGGGGGGTGTCGGGGGGGGGGGGGGGGGTGGATAGGGGACCCCTCAGGGGGGGGGGGGGGATTGAGGGCCCCTGGAGGGGGGGTCAAATGACCTAAAAATTTTGCCAAAAAAGTACCAAAAAATAAGAAAATTTTGTAAAAATAGGGCAAAAAGTGCCAAAAATCGCTTAGTTTTGGTCAAAAACGCCCAAAATATAGCGCCGCAGGCAAAAATTTTGCTATTTTCAAGCGCCGCAGGCGAAATTTTTGCCATTTTTAAGCGCCGCAGGCGAAAATTTTTGAAATTCTAGGGGGGGGGGGTCTTTTGGGGAAGGCGGGAGGGGGGTACCTGGGGGCGGGGGGTATGGGGGGGGGGGGGGTACACCTCCGGCTAGGGGGGGGGGGGAGCTTACCCCCCCCCCCCCATGCCCCCCCCCCCCCCCGGCTACACGTATGGGGGTGTTATAGGGGTATGCCAAAGAGGGTGATAACGAGGGTAATAAGAAGAAGAGACAACAAAGAGTTAGTGATATGAGTGAAAGACAGAAGAGGGTGAGAGGCTGGCACATAGAGGTAGGGCAAGTAGATAGCTGACTTGGATGGAAGACCCCGAAGGCCGATACTCCACACCCCCTCCCCCCCCCCCCCCACCCCACCCGCCGAATTGTCTCCATTCACACAAGAGTGTTCAGGAAAGCACAAACATCACAGCGCTCGACGACTCGTCTAGAATATTACACAGTGAATTCTGGACCAGGTCTTCGCCGAACACCACCACCAAGACAATGCAACCACCAGACCCTAGTGGCGGATTTCCGTATGAGACCCGCTATAAACTGCTATTCGATGAACGGGACGACGCCATCGCGCCTGGACTCCATCTTGGCTTGGGTATTTGAAGAGAGGCAAATACATACGTCCGTAAATCCTCCAATAAGCGCCCCCCCCCCCGCGAATAACCCATTGACGAACGTTCCGCCACTATTCCCAATTTTGGAACGCTGATGGAACGCGGTCCTCCCCAGTTTCGGAGCAAAATTTTGACAGTCAAACTTTTTGACTGTCAAAACGGGCCGAGGCCAAAGTGCCAAATTTTGACAGTCAAAAAAAAATTTGCTCAATTCTGTCTGTATTGACCGTCAAAATGTAGCCTTGTTTTGAACGTCAAAAGTGCATCTATGCCACAATTATGTCAGGCAAAAATCGTACAAGCTTTTGTACAATCTACAACTCGATTTACACAAAGTTTGTCTTTAAACCACACGTACAAAGCGGTTTTTAGCACTCCGACCCCAAAAGGGGCGGAGTGCTATAGTGGAGCTGACACCGACTAACTTTTTTGCCACTCACTTTCGTGCCTCATTTCTCATCCGATTTGGACGGGGTTTTTTTTAATCGATAGCTCTCGAGGGATAGTAGGGGTGCTCGGGCCTTCGTTTTTTTCGCGTAGTGGGAAAATTTTGAGAAAAATTCAAAAATTCAAAAATTTACTTACTGGGAGGGTGTTCACCCAGCTGGAATTTCTGGAATAGTGGGCCGATTTTGACGCCCTTTGGATATGTTATAGCCCTCGACGAGACGAACAGGGGAAAAAAACTCCCGAGCCAATCGGCCGACGCGTTCTCGGGTTACGGTAGCCGAAAGTGGTTTTTTGACAAAAATCTGCCTTTCAAAATTCCTAGTAAATCAGGGAGTTGTTGGATCGGGCCAGATATCTCAAATCGGCAAGATTATCATGTTCTCTTTCGTTTAAGACCAAAATCGCCGAAATCCGCCGCGGAAATCTTGAGTTCTGCTGTCACAACGGGTCTCCGTCGGGGGTCGAAAATTCCAATTTTTGACTTTCGGCCGTTTTAGCGCCCGATTGCGACGATTTATGGCCAAATGGACTGCACCACGCGATTCCCCGTTGAAAACTGATCCGGAATCGATTTTCAAAAATATTTTTTCGGCTACCGTACCCCGGCCGCGTCCAAAATTCGAATTTCCACCGGGTGGTCAAAATCAATGTTGGAGTCGATCCCGGTGCTTTCGAGGTCGCTGACGCCGAATCTGGCGTTATTTTGGCGTTTCGGATCAAGATTGGCGAGTTTTGGTCGAAAATCGACCTACCGTAGCCCTACGTCGATGAAACTGAAAGTGTGGTAATTGTACGGTTGAAGTGTCGATTCTAGGGTATTTCGCGGCGAGGAACGCGAATTCGCTATTGGTTTCTCCATTTTGTGTCGATTTTGCCATCAAACAGCCACTTTCCTAATGCCGAAATTCAAATTAGAATGCAACTTTTACTGTACTCTCCTCAAACTATTTGCAACTTAAATTTGCGCGCGCATTCAAACTTCTGAATTGAAGGAAATGCAGTGTGGAAAGGCGGCGTGGTAAAGTGAGCAATTGCGCATGAACTGTCAATTCTTCTCGTCCAAAATGGCAAGGCGAGTCTGCGATTGGCGCAGCCCCGAATCTTAGCTGCCGGCTACTGGTTGAATCGAAGCGAAATGGCGCATTTTGAGCTCAATTCGGCCTGGTCTACAGGATTTTGGTGCTCTGCCGCGCGCCGGCCGGTCCTTGTAGGTGGAGGGAATACGCGTACTCTGAAACTCGCGCGCGGGCGGAATTTGTGGAGAATCTTTGGGCGGAAATCGGCCTTATTTCTCAAGATAGGTGAGTGGCGGTCTGCTTTCTCCCATTCGGGTCGGAGTGCTTCACTGCAGGCTCTCCTGCACGTTTCCCTTGTACTGTTTTCCACTCCGCAAATGGTGTATTTTGTGTTATTTAGTCACAGAATTGTACTGCGTCATGTAATCTTGTTAATTTTCAGGAGAATGCAACTTTTCTACCTTCATTTGGCCAGTATTTTGGGTAGCGACGCGAGTTCAGATTTTGTCTGACAAGAAAATTGGTTTGACAGTCAAAATCGGCCAATGGCGCAAAATTTTTTGTCAGACAAAACAGTTTGACTGTCAAAACAGCTTGAGGCCAAAGTCCCGAATTTTGACAGTCAAAAAAAAAACGCCAATTTTTTTCGACGGTCAAAATTTTTCACGGTCAAACCACGGACCCCCCCCCCCCCCCCCCTAGAACGCTGATAGAACGCTGAAGCCTGGAACGTTCGTCAATGGGATAAGCGCCCCCCCCCCCCCTCCAATAAGCGCCCCCCCCCCTAGAGGAAGGTTGAAAAAATAAGCGCCCCCCCTCCAATAAGCGCCCACCTTTTGTTAGTACCAGCAGTACTAGCACTACCATACCTATGTGCTCTGTGACCATTCCTAACCCAAGATTAGGCTACATATGACAGCACTACTACTAAATGCAGGTATTCTGATCAAAAGCCATACAGTTTCAGCCTGAAATCTATGCAGATGTGCGCAAAAATGTAACAACAACAGGGAATTTTGGTGACATTTTGGCACTCCTGAGAGGTCGAGTTAATAAGCGCCCCCCCCCCTCGAATACGCGCCCCCCCCCCCTAGAGGTAGTTTAAAAAAATAAGCGCCCAGGGCGCTTATTGGAGGATTTACGGTAAATGAAGGTCAGGTAGGAAGGCCAAAATGCATATTGTGACCATTCAAAGTATTCGCCACTATATGGGTACACTTACCAACGTTTCCATAAGTCAGCTGCAATAGCTGCAACTGGAGAACTTGAAGCATGCGTCACAAAACAAAATCTGACGACGCAAACTTATTTGCAGCCGTTTTGGCAGATGTGAGAAGAGAATCCGTGGAACTGCTCACTTTGGTTGAAAATGGCAAACCTTAAATCAACACGGTTAACTGTTGCTTCAGGGACGTCAAGTCGAACGCTGGTATGGTTACTGATCCATTCCTATCTATCATTTCTTGACCTTCACCAGTCCTACGAAACGAACGGATGGTACCGCTCTTGGTTGTTGAAGGACTATCCACGACTCTACGATCTATTCCTAAGGGTTAGTGGCTTTTCTAATCCGGCGAATCAGCAACAGTTACATCGCAGAATGTCTAAAGAAAATCCGCAAGATGCAGACTGCATGCTACAGCTAAGCCTGAATGTTTTAGCCTCACTTGGAGTTCAGGGGAGTGTGTCGCAACAATGTACTGACAATTTGCACGCAATAGTAGTACCCTTATGCATTGCATAAAACACTCCGGTAGCGACACGTTCCCACTCCAAAAAGTTTCCCAAATTACTACTTCGAATTGACATTTAAGTTCATCACCGGCGACGGAAGCCAATCGCCATCGATCGACGTCCTCAGTCGTCTCGTCGGCCGCGCTGTGACCGACATCTTCAGTCTGATCGACGACGAGAAACTGCTGACCGTCGATGGGGCTTCATCCATCTCCGAATTCTACCGTAACCCAGTGTCCGTGCGCAACGGTCAAGTCTGCTTCGTTGTGCGGAGTCCGCCGTTCACTAAGAGGAGCGTGTTCGTGTTGGGGTTCGCCGGACTGAAGAGGCGCTCCTCGCCCCTGTGGCTCCGCGACATGACGATTCACTTCGCCAACGTCAACAAGAACCAGAAGCTCATACTGCCTCTGAAGAAGAAGCGCAACGCTGAATTCTACTTGACCTTCGTCGACGAGCATCGCAGGTGCATTGGCATGAAGTGTTGAACTGTAGCACAGTGTATTACAGTGTACAAGCATACTGTAACTTTTAAGCATACTGTGGCTCACAAGAATACTGTAGCTTATAAGAATACTGTAGCGTGCAAACATAGTTACTTGCAAGCGCTTCTGTAGTTTACAAGCATACTGTAGCCATAAGACTATCAGGACAAGCATACTGTAGCTACATATTGAGTAGTTGTTCAGTCTCCAACAAATCTCGGGTTGCCGAGGCACCCAATCGGAGTCCAATCGCTGCAAGGAGCGCTGTGTCGCCAGCTTTCTAGCAGACCATTGCGGCTGCATTGCCAGCTTCATTTGGTGGGACAGCGCCTACAGAGACTTTCCTGCAAGATTCTGTTCCCACTTCCATTTTCTCAACTGCTTCGGCGTCCGACACGGCGACGACAACTATCCACAGGGTAGGAGGTGTTCGTTTGCGTGTTCCGCAACCGAGTGCAATTCAAGTCTGCGTTAGTCTGGCTAGGGTCTAGCTAGACTACTTAACTGGATTGAATACACATCTGTAGTCTTCTTATGTCGGAGTGTGTCCATGCAGGGGCTCCTGCACGGGTGCAGTGCCTCGCCTACACCCAGAATAACTGTCCGTACACAAGACAACCCACTCTTTAACGTTAGGCCATTTGCGAAGGAGGGTCTCACGTTTTCAGACAAGCAAATGTTGCGGCGTGGTCGACGACTCACAGCGCCCTGGCGCGAGAACTGCTCACGACCAGAGATGCGGTTGTCCAGTGTCGGCCGGGGATGATTTGCACGTCAAAACTTTGTAGTGATAGCGTAGAACAGCTTACACAACGACAAAATCAACTTCAGCCGATATGCGGGCGTCGATGTGCAAGCGCAGCCGCCATCCAAAGATCCAATAATGTAGGATTACGGTATGCAACTGGGTCGCGTCAATTGTGTGCAAAACGTCCCACAAAACCTTGCTCGGTGCGCCGCCTTCTACAAGATGAGGTCAGTGTGGAAGGAGTGCGACCATAGCTGTGCCAAGGTAGCGCCTTGTATCACCACACGAATCGCCATACATCTGGAGCAGAGAATTCCTTTGTTTCACCACCTGCGACAAGTGGGCGTCGCCATGGTGACGCTCGACTACGCCAAGCGACAGGTTAGCTACCGTATCGCGACAATGTGACGTCGCCATCTCGACGATAGCCCACATTTCATCGGACGATAGTGCTTGTGCGTGCGCGCGGGCGGGTGGGCGGGTGGGCGGGCGGGCGGTCGTGCGTGCGTGCGTGCGTGCGTGCGTGCGTGCGTGCGTGCGTGCGTGCGTGCGTGCGTGCGTGCGTGCGTGCGTGCGTGCGTGCGTGCGTGCGTGCGTGCGTGCGTGCGTGCGTGCGTGCGTGCGTGCGTGCGTGCGTGCGTGCGTGCGTGCGTGCGTGCGTGCGTGCGTGCGTGCGTGCGTGCGTGCGTGCGTGCGTGCGTGCGTGCGTGCGTGAACCACAAACCATTCAGGAGATCTGGGCCCAGAGCTGGCAGAGCTACGTGGGCAGCGTCGGAGGATGGCTGGGCCTCTGGCTGGGGTTCAGCCTTGTCGTCCTCATGGACCTGTTCAGAAAGGCCCTGCTGCACTTCGCAAGAAAGGTGCACGACTTTCGGCAAACCAAGACAAGACGACAGCAGGTCGACAGAAGCGGCGGACGAAGGGAGGAAGCAAATGTGGCATTCCAATGCGAGAAGCCAACGTCGTCGCAGTGTCAGGACTAGCTGTGTGTGGTTGTGTGAAGCCAGATGAATGGTAGCTAGGTAGTTGTGGAACAACTCCAAGTTGGCAGAGGCACTTGCACCACGGTTTGTTGTTGCTGTTTGTTTGCTTGCTTGCTCCACGGTTCGGCCTTTATGTGTGCCATGCAACTAGGTACTGTAGGTGTGACAGTAAATGACCAGTGTCTTTGCTCTCTTAATCGTCGCTTCGTTCGCTTATGACTTGTTCATTTCACAGGCAAACTCAGCCAAAACTAGAATATCATTCACTGTAAAGGTTCAAGGTGAGCAGCCTCGACAAGGCACACAATATTCCTGCTCCTCAGGCCTGCGAACGGCTGCGGCGCATAACATTCGTCATTGGCAACCTTCATCATTACTCGTCAGGGACTTCACTTCACCTCCTGCCAATTCGAGGCAACCGATAGTCTGACACCACTGCGAAGTCGTCCACTCCCGGCGTCAGGGAGTAGTTGGTCAGCCTCCATTCTCCCGCACTCCAACTGAACGTCTCAATGGACCCAAGGCGCTCCACGCCGTTCCAACCGGCGATGGCAAAGAGGGATCCGTTCCAGTTGGCCATGTGGTGGAAGGACCCACCAGCAGTATCGGATCCAGGCAGGTAAGGTTGATGTGTAGGGATGACGGTTGTGCCAGTGTGCCCTCCCCGATGTGACCAAACTACTCCCCTATCCGCTTCCCCAACTAAGACGTCACAAAGCTCTCTCTCCCCTCACCCGAATGCCTGGATCCGGCACTGCCTGGCGGTGGTCATCTGCGGGAACTCCCGCCAGCCGTCTTCTTCCGAGCCAACGACGAGACTCTCGCAGGTGGAATGGAAGGTGTTCTCTGGCTTGATGTCGCCTCCGCAGACCACGAGCAGCTGCTCTTCGCCGGACTCCGACTAAATGGGCTGCTAACTGAGATGCTGCTTAAAAAGACATTCAGAGGCATCGCAGAACGCAGGTTCCAGTGTTCTTAAACTTCACCGCCGACCTGAAGAGGCGCAGACGCCGGCGCCACTCGCCGCTCCAGCATCTGAGGTAGCTCCATCCACGAATCGGTCGCTGTATCGTAAACCAAAGCGCCGTCGGACGCCCCACCGCTGCCGGCGCCACCGAGCAAGTACGACGTCTCGGCGTAGACTGCTGCAGCTGAGTAGCCCAAGGGGAAGGGCATCCCTCTTGGTGGAGGGTCCACCCAGCCCTTGCCAGGGAAAGAGAAGCTCTCGCAGCTGTTGAGCGGCTGCCTGGCTGCGTCCAAGCCGCCACAAATATAGAAGTTGTCGCCTGAAACGCGGGGATCTAGTGGCCACTGACTAGCGCACTTGACAAGGACGCAACCGAACCAACGACTCCTCCGGCGGCGCGCCAGCGGGGCTGTGTCATCGGCGGTCCTCTACTGAACTGGAACGCTTGACTGTCGGAGAACTCTGTCGTGGCAGTGGCGTCCTCAGCGCCGGTCTCTCCACCGCCCCGATGATGATGATGATCCAACGATGATGCGCCCCTTGCAGGTGCCGGCAACGTGGTCCTCTCTGGGGACGAGCAGGCCGTGATGAAGAACCCGTAGGGTGCCAGCAGTCGGGTTGAAGGCCCACATGGAGGAGAGCCTGCCGAGGTCAGTTTCGCCGCCCATAATCAGAACGACAACTTCTGAAGCGAAGAGAGCAGCTCGGTATTCTACTGGTTCCCATCTGCACAGCCTTGCCTGGGTCTGACCAACCTTCCCCATCAGTAGGCGCAATAACGGTTGTCGTCGTGACAGTGGTTTCCGCGGTCACTGTTGTCGACTCCAGTGGAGCTGGTGTCCAACCAGCCAATGCGACGACAACGATGGTTGCGCCAGCAACAGCCAAGGCTGCAGTGACACAAACGGCAACAGCCGAGACGACCAAGCAGCAACAGAAGCGTTTCCTTCTCCTCGTCTCCTCATGCGCCGCATCTGCATATTGCCCATCAGCTCTGCGGTCACTGCAATGACCGCCAGCGCAGATTTACACTTGCGGAGCTGAAGATTGCTCGCCGCCTTGGTACTCACTTGCCGCTATTGACGTCTTGGAGACCCTGCACACTTTCCGCAGCTTCGCTATCGACGGTGGCGTATCCACTGTTGCTGTCACGGAAATCAGTAAAGCGACTGGGGGACGTGTTGGACCTTTGATTGATGGTGGATGCCTTGGAAAGCATGTGCAATTCAAGGCTGCCCACTGCCCTTGCCGATACAGAAGAACAACTAGAAGACTAGCACAACTAGGGCATACAACTGCTATTCGTGTTACAATTCTGGCTCTCTAACCCATAACAACTGCACAATGTGCAGACATGGTGGCATGCGTGTTTTGGGTATCTAGCCGCATATTCAATGGAAGCAACGTCCAACGCGTCCCTGTAGGTGGAGTGGAAGAGGCATCCGACCAAATCGGCAAAGCAAAAGCAGAAGTCCTCCACAAGGATGCCTCTTGAACGTAGTAGAGTGAGAGTCTCGGCGTCTTCCTCGGTGAAGCGGCGCAGCTGCGTCTCCGTTGCCTCTATGACGATGGAAGGACGTTCCTGTGTGGAGTGTCGAGATCGTCTATCACACAGTGTAGGCCAACCTTGAAACAGCCTTGAAACTCGATGGCGCGCTCCGTTCCACAACCTACCTGGCTCTGAAAGCCATCCTCCGGCAAGCAGGTGAAGACCGTGGGTCGACTGCGCTCCTGTTCAGCGCCAATCGAGCTGCCAACCGCCCTGCTTTGTGATCCGCCCACTCCCCAGCAGAAGGAGAAGCTCCTGGTGATAATTCTGGCGCACTCGCCGTAGTAAACGTTCGATGAGTAGTACTCGCATCGGCTGCTGCTCCTGCGGGAGTAGTAGGAGACGCTCATGCTTGAATATCTTGAATGTCTTGCCCATAAAAGTGAGTTTAGGGAAACGATTGACTTCCTGTCTCCTTGTTTCGAAAGGTAAACAAGGGATGGCTGACGTACGCAGCGCAGCGCTCGTAAAACCATTTTGCGAAGCCCAGGCTACGTTTGCGCAGGCAGAGGGCCAAGAAAGGGAAACGTTCTGTGAACGGCTCTCGCTCTCGGCCACGCCTAGCTCGACGAGGTGTTGTTGGGAGTATAGGTATGTAGGTTGGCTCAATCAACTTACAAGAGGAAGCAGAATGCAGTTCTGAGACATGTGATTGCTGAGTTGTGACTCACCGTGTCGCGGACACCTGTGTATAGTAGTGGTGGCAGCTTGAAACTAAGTAAGTACTTACTTAGTTTTACTTAGTTATTTTGGAACCGAGTACTTAGTTTCTTACTTACTTAGTTTTATTTTTGGAAAACTAAGTATACTTACTCGTACTCATACTTAGTTTTCCAGGTCCGTACTTACTTAGTTTTGCGATATTTACTAAGTACTTTTTCATACTTACTTAGTTTTACTTAGTTTTAAATAACTAAGTAAGAAACTAAGTAAACCAAATTGCTGACACGTTGGCCTATTTTGGCGCTGTATACTCGCGCATTGCCTGGTTTGAATGGGCTTTTCTGCGATGAGTTACTCAAAGAATGTCAAATTTGCTAAACAACTTTTTCTTGGAGACCATTTGTGGCCCTACTAACCTCGAATTAACAACATACCAGGATTTCCGAGACCAGATTTACTTTTATTTTCTTGTGTTTGCTTACTCAGTTTACTTACTTAGTTTACCTAGATTTTTCGAGTACTTACTTAGTTTTGTTAGAAACTAAGTAAGTACGCTTTACTTACTTAGTTTTACTTAGTTTTCTGAAAAACTAAGTACTTACTTAGTTACTTACTTAGTTTTATTTTTGTAAAATTGCCACCACTAGTGTATAGGCTGCAGTCAATTCTTACTCTGAAAGAAGTAGTTAATCCTGGACTCTGACACGTGATTCTCCAACTGGAAACGGAGCCGCTTACATACTGAGTCTACAGATGACATGCGCTTGACAATCTGGTAGGGCAAATTTTGTTGAGAATACTGCTATCGGTAGGTACAGACAGTCTTGAGATCTATGGACTTTCAAGGATTTCTGGATTACCATTAGGCAAGGCCTGTTTGGGCAGGTAGCGTTACGCGAAGATTTCTAATGTGGCGTGGCTGAACGACTGATAGGGTTGATCATTCATTGGTCCACTCGAGAAGCCATCCACAATGTTAATTAAATTAATGTTTTAGATTTTTGGGCCTTTGCTAAACCGAGACGGCAGAGGCGACAGAGAACCGAGAAGGCATCCGCGTCGAAAGGTACCTGCAACCGTGCGTCGGTTGCGTCGATCGTTAGGCAGACTTGTATTTCATCTGATGGGTTACGGTAAATGTGCAATCCGCAGGACGGAGTCGACTGAAATTGTTTACGGGTTTTCAAAATACAAAATTAATTTCAACATCGCTCCGATTTATGCAAGCTTATCCATGCTATCTAGTGTATGGGGCTGGGCGCGAAAGGTTCGGAAAGGGGTACTGTCCATATTGCCTTGAGCTTTAGCATAAGCCGTGCCGTTTTGACAGTCTTGTTCTTAGTTTAAAGTCGGTCGACGTCCCAGGCTGATGACGGTCGGGAATTTTGCGAAATGTGCGTGGGATAGATTTTACGGTTTCGTTTATCTAATGGGCGCAGGGTAGGAGGAACGAAGCATTTACGACCCTCTGCTGCATTTATTATCATTTTGCAAAGTCGCCACTGCGTTGCACTGCGACAAGCCGCTTTTTAAGGCCGACTTGCCAAAACCATATCAGTGGCGCGGACTGCGCATAAATGGACCTGCTGGCCGCTGGCAGAGGGGGATAGTTCACTTCACACCAGACCAGTAAGACGTTTCCGACTCATTGGAGTGCACGTACTACTTGTACATTGTAGGTGATCCCGTTTGTCACAGGCGATGGCCGTCTTCAGGCGATTGCCTAGACACTAGACAGACGGCAATCGCCTGAAGACTGGCCTTGGCTGGAGCCTGCACACATACCGGGTCTTTTTCCGAAACTCCAGACCTCCCCAGCACGCCGTGTAAAAGAGCGAAAGTCATACTTGCCACACATGGAAAGCCACGCTTCTCAATCTCGAAGGAAAAACTAGCACTCTACCTCAAACTCACGCGCGGATTGCGAGCGCGAAACGCAAAATCAATCGCGATCGCTCCTCCTCCTCCTGGAGGCCGCCGCCATGGAGAAGAGGAGCGCCATCAGCAGAAGCATGTTTTGCAACTCTACTTTGATTCGTTCACTACGCAAGACTGATGCACGCTACGAAATTAGTTCCCTGCGCCATTTTAAAGCTTACTGTTTTCTCTTTCGAATGCTATTTCGCCAGCCTCAATAGAGCGTCCCACGCGCGAGCCGCACCCGCCCAAAGGTGGCCGGGTTTGCGTTTCTCGCTCGCATTTCCGCGTGAGTTGAGATAGAGTGCTGAATTTTTGCGCCCGAGTTGTGAAGACATTAGGCTACCATGTGTGCAAGTATGACTTCGCTACCTTTCACACAGCGTGCTGTGGAGGGGGGGTCTGGAGTTTCGAAAGACCCGGTATATACAATGGTACAGAAACTAAAACTGACCTTGTTGAAATATGCATGTTGCTGCTGCAGTTCCCATGCCTTAGCCTAAGCCATGCCATGGCCTAAGCTTACATGTATGCACCTCGTGAGCCAAAGATTGAGCCTACGTAATCCTAAACCTGATCGTCTGAGCTACCTGTGTAGTTGCTCCAATGAGCCTGAGCGTTTGTTAGCAAGCAAGTCAACAATTCCAACGAACATCGTTACGATGAATCGCCTGCTGTTGACATTGGTCGGCGTCTCGCTTCTCTGCTGGTTGTTCGTCACTGAGGGAGAGGCCGGAAGGAGGTACGTAGGCAATGCATACGTGCAACAACAATGCATGCGATGTACAGGGTGTCCCAGAGAAACCCCGCCAACTTTGACTTTGAATAACTTGAGCTAGACTGCGAATTGTTTCACGCTGTTTATTGCGTTTGAATGACAATACCATGGCAATTCTTCTCAGAAGATTTCAATGAATTCCATTGACTGTAGCAATTTTGGGACCGTGCTAAACAAAAGTGCCAGTTTTGACGCTTCTCTCGACTTTTCGTGTTTTCTTTGAGAAGGCGCTCATCCAAATGCCAGGCTATTGCAATAGTCTAGTTTACTTACCCCTTCAGTATGCCACTAAAAAGTTGATGCGACTAGTAGTGCTTGCGCTACACAGTGGCAAATTCTTTTGGCCACGTGAAAGTGTCACGAAATGCTCATAAGCAGCCACAAACTGACCACTAACATAATTTGCCACTGTGTAGCGCAAGCTCTGCTAGTCGCATCAACTTTTTAGTGGCATACTGAAGGGTATTAAGTGGACTAACTTCTGCAATAGCCTGGCATTTTGATCGCATAGTTGCGATTGGTCGCGAGGCTAGGGGGGGGGGGGGGGGGAGATTCAACCGATGATTGGGGCAGGGGTAACAATAACAAGAATCCTGTTCTTGAAGTCTCTCCAAAAAATAGCCAAAAAAGCCTAAAAAATTACCATAAAGTCGCCAAAAACGCAATATTTTTACTCAATTTCGAAGCAAAATTGTACCAAAATGACTTAGTATTGCTCAAAAATAGCGCCGCAGGCGAAAATTTTTGCCAATTTTAGGTCGATTTTTGAAAATTTCCCAATTTTTCAGGGGGGGGGGGGTAACTGGAATCTCGGCTAGGGGGGGGGATTAACAAGTATCTCGTTCTTGTTGGCCGTTGGTAGGGGGGGAGAAACCCCCCCCCCCCCCCTAACCCCCCCCCCCCTCCCCCCAATCGAAACTATGATTTCGATAGGTGAGAAACACCTCTGGGAAAAAACACGAAAAGTCGAGAGAAGCGTCAAAACTGGCACTTTTGTTTAGCACGGTCCCAAAATTGCTACAGTCAATGGAATTCATTGAAATCTTCGGAGAAGAATTGCCATGGTATTGTCATTCAAACGCAATAAACAGCGTGAAACAATTCGCAGTCTAGCTCAAGTTATTCAAAGTCAAAGTTGGCGGGGTTTCCCTGGGACACCCTGTATTTCATCGCCAAGCGTACCATGTTCGCTCTCCGCAACCTTCTATCCACCCCCTCCCCCCTTCGACTAACAGCCACTCCTCCTCCCTCCAACCAGTGTTCTAAACGACATGTCCAAGTGCGTCGCACATGTCTCACAGGTGTGGCGACCGAACCTGTTCCGATGAGCAGCACTGCTGCCACGGTATCAGAAACTATGTGTGCTGCGACCGGGACCGCGTCTGCGCAAACGACGGGCCGTATGTCTACTGCAGCAGACATCCCTGCCCAGATCCCGCGGAAGGATGCGTGGAATCGGCGGTCGTCGGCGAGGACCGAAAGAACGACGGCGAGTGAGGAAGAGGCGATGCCCTGGTCGTGACGTGAAGACGACCATATACAGGCGATTGATCACGCGCTCTCCGACTCGAGTTTCACCGTAGGGGTAGAGTTATAGAGTAGACGAATCCGTTCGTGTTAGGCATGCCTGGCGCTGCGCACGTGCGTGCCATGACAGAACGTGTCCGGCTGTCTCATCGTTGTGTTGTTCGTCGCTAACTTTGGAGTTGTACGCGCAATACAATTGAATCTAAAGTGCCGTCAAGAACTAATGTAGTATTTGCGCTAATCTTGCACGTCAGTCGGCAAGAAGTGTGTCTTCTACTGAGGGCGCGTATGTCTGCATAGCAGGAGTTATCTGCTGTAAGCTATCATAGGAGGCACATGTCATAGGCATTCTTCATTCTCAAGAGTCGTCGTCGGTCGCTTCAACGTCCATGCCACGCCCGCACACAGAGCAGAACTGAAAGTCCACCGCCACCGCGAAGTCGTCTATCCCCTGCTCCATCGAGTAGTTCGTCGCGCTCCATCTGCCTTCGTCCCAGGAGAATCTCTCTATCGACCCGAGCCGTTCCACCCCAGTCCAGCCGGCGATAGCGAACAGACTTCCATTTGAGTTGACCATGTGGTGGTAGCACCTGCTTGTAATCATTTCAGGGAACTCAGTCCAGCCATCTTCTACCGAATCGATCGAGAGCGACTCGCAGGTCGAGTGGACCACGTTGCCTTGGCCGATGGCGCCGCCGCAGACGACGATCAAGGGTTCGCCGGACGCGGTCTGCAAGTCAGCTCAAGTCGAAGCTTGTACCTACCACAGATCTGCGACATCTCAATGGTCGACACATTTCGCTGTCGGTTGCTTCATTCTTCCCGCACAATATCAATCACCTCCAAGTAAGCTGCCGCAGGCGCCGCCCGCCGCTCATTCATCAGGGGCAGTTCTTGCCATGAGTCGGCGGCTGTGTCGTAAACCAAAGCTCTGCTGGAAGCTCCCGAAATGTCTTCCCCTCCCAGCAGGTACAATTTCTGGTCGCGGCCAACCGCAGTCGCGTAGCCCATCGCGAAAGGCATTTCTGCTGGCGGAGGCTCCACCCAGGCTTTGGCGGGGAAAGAGTAGCGTTCGCAGCTGCTGAGTGTCTCCCTGTTGGCGTTCAATCCGCCACACACGTGGAAGTCGTCGTCTGAACGTTCGTCGGAATTTGAAGCGAGTTGACAGCGTGTAGCGCCATTATCGTCTGGTAACCGAACCAATGACTGCTGCCGCGGCGCGCCACCGCTCTTGTCTCATGGGTGGGCCGCGACTGAACACCCCACTGGACACCCGGCTGTCAGTGATCTCAGTGGTGGCGCTTGCTTCCTCGCCAGCCGTTTCTCCACCGGCAACGATGATGAACCCCTGGCGGCAGTTTCCCAAGCGCGATCAGACGGGCTTCGAATGAATTCCCTACCTACATACTCAGAACTTGTGTGCAACTTGATTTGGCAATGGTTGAGTCTGAGCATGTGGATTAGAGGATACAAGGCTTGGAGAACTGCGTCTCTTGTAGGCTCCAGCCACGTGGTCCTCTCTGGGCGCCACGAGGCTGTGCTGATGTCGTCGCAATGCGCCATTCTCTGGCCTGAAGGCCCAAACAGAGGCCGTTCTGCGCAGGTCACTTTCGCCGCCGATGATCAGCACGGTGGCGTCTGAAAGCGAGACGTCCTCTGAGTGCGTTGGAATGAGCTCTTACGAAAGGAAACTCTTGACCGTCTCGACTGGGCGAGGGCGCACTTCCAGTTGTAGATTCCTGGGCTGATGTTGTATCTGTAACTGTCACCTGCCTCTGGCCAGTCATGGCGATGACAATAATGGCGGCGGCGCCAGCCAACGCCAACAGTCCACACGCTGCTACCACAATGGAGATCAGCAGCCAAAGGACTTTCTTAGGTGTTTGATGAGGTGAGGAATCAACTTGAAGTGGAGGCAGATCGGATTGTGGGCAAGGCCTGGTGGCAGTGTAGAAAGTTGCAAGTATTGACACCGAGTGGCATCTTTTCGATGTGAGGCGGCCAACACGACACATGATAAGAAGGAACCCAATCCCGAGTTTCATGAGCGTCCAAAGTCCAAACCAAGTATTCGGGTTAGCGCCTGCTCTGTTTGGTTGGAGGCGGCAGGAGCTCTACTGATTACTTATGTACGAGCAGCATCTGGTCGCTTAGACAAACCTATGTATGTAGCTTAGACTCACCCTAGGCTCACCCACCACGATCTGCCCCTAGCAGCGGACTTTCTAGAGTGGGCGCTTCTCAGACCCATTCAGACAAGTGAGGGCATCGGGTCTACCGACACTAGGTAGCATACCTAAAATGCAAATAAAGTGTGCACCTGTTACAGACATCTTGACGACCCTGCACACTTTCAGCTGTTTCGCTGTCCACAGTGGCGTAGCGACTACCGGTGTCGCGAAAATCAAGGAACCGACTGCAGGGGAGCGTGTTGGACGTTGTTGCTCCTTTGGAGACATACATATTGCACGCTAGAAGTGCAGAACCCTGCCTGATTTTCAGTGCCAATACTAGTCTTGCTCTTGGTTCAGCGCATTTCCATCAAACTCAGTGTAAATTGTACAACTTTCAGTTCACAAAATGCAACGTCCAGCACGTCCCTGTAGGTGGAGTGGAAGAGGCATCCGACCATGTCAGCAAAGCAAAACCAGAAGTCCTCCACCAGAATGCCTCTTGATTTGAGCAGAGCCAGAGTCTCTGCGTCTTCCTCTGTGAAGCGACCCAGCTGCGCCTCTGTTGCCTCTCGCATGATGGAAGGGCATTCCTGTGAAGTGTCGAGCCGGTTCATCAAAACAGTCGGCTACACTTTACTCTGCACTCTTCAGATCTCCTTCCAAAATCTACCTGGCTTTGAAACCCATCCTCCGGCAAGCAGGTGAACACTGTGGGTCGACTGCGCTCCTGCTCAGCGCCTATCGAGCTGCTGACCATCCTGCTCGGTGATCCACCCACTCTCCAGCAGAGGGAGAAACTCCTGGTGATAATCCTGGCGCATTCCCCATAGTAGCTGCTCGACGCGTAGTACTCGCGCCTGCTGCTGCTGCGGGAGTAGTAGGAGACGCTCATGTTTGAAAATGCTCAACTGTTTTGCTCAGGGAAAGTGTGGGTTTGGAGAAGCGAATAGCTTCCTCCCGTCACCTTGCTTCAAACAGTAAACAAGGCAGGGCTGACGTAATCAGCGAAACAGGCACATGATAGGCATTCGTGAAACCTCCTAGCTTACATAGGAAACGTTTACGCAGGCAGAGAGCCAAGAAAGGGAACGTTCTATGAACGCCTCCTGGCCCCGCCCAGCTTGTCGAGATACAGGGTTTTTTCGCCCGCCCTCAGGGGCCATATTCCGAAACTTGCAAGGCTTTCCCCATGACCCTCGAGGGCAAAAATCTCGTGAGGTTTCCCCTCGAGGTCGAGGGAAAACGCTCGAGGGAAACTTCATATTCCGAACGGAAATCACCTCGAGGGTCTTTACCTCTGAGGTTTACCCTTGAGGGTCAAGGATTCAAGCCGATTTCTGCTGCAGACAGCTCCGCCCCATTGTCTGTCGCACGCTGACGAAAGCGTTGATATATGCACAATGAATATCGCTACTTCAGCAACTTAGATTAGCAATCTCTAGAACTTCAATGTTCTTTTCAAGCGTGGTAACAGGGCAGGCACGGATCCAGGGGGGGGGGGGGGCTCAGCCCCCCCCCCCCCCCCCCCTGAGCCCGGACTGTATTACTGGGCGTGTGTGGCCGAAGCGCCCAGGGACCAGTGGCGACAAGACATTACACTCGAGGGGTCTTCTTACAGGAATACTACGAAAGATACAGACGTGAATCCGTGATAGCCCTCTCGCTCTTCCCTTCTCGGGCAGGGTGGCCAATAGAAACTTAAACTAGTTTCAGTTTCAGTTTCAGTTACAATCAGTTAACTGAAACTGAAACTGAATCGAAACTCGCGCGGACTCCATAACTGAAACTGAAACTCACAGTTTAGTTTCAGTTATTTGAATGTCAAATGTTACCGAATTTCAGCAGACTTTCATAAAATTCGAGGCGGATTTTCTACACATGTATATGTTTTGTTCATATTTAGGTCCAAACTAGCCGTTCCTTCCCGTTGCAGAAGAATTCCTGAGATCTGAATACCATGGAATGTAGTCGTCAATGGCCGCAATGTCCTGTTGCATGATCTGTCCTGTTCAAGGTCTGTCCCGTTGTGAGCCAACGGCGCTGGTCGCCTCGCCGCAACGTCCGCCCTGTTCATTGTCAAGGTCTGACCTGTTGCAAGATTTGCCCTGTTGAAGGGTCTGTCCTATTGCAGGGTTTGTCCTGTTGCAAGGCCTGTCCTATTGCAAGGCCTGTCCTGTTGCCAGGTCTCTCCTGTTACAATGTCTGTCCTGTTGAAAGATCTGTCCTGTTGAAAGATCTGTCCTGTTGCGACCCAACGGTGCTGTTCGCCTCGCGCGACCATCCTGTTGCCACGTCTGTCCTGTTGCAAGATCTGTCCTGTTGCAAGATTTGCCCTGTTGTAAGATCTGTCCTGTTGCAAGATCTGTCCTGTTGCAAGATCTGTCCTGTTGCAAGATTTGCCCTGTTGTAAGATCTGTCCTGTTGCAAGATCTGTCCTGTTGCAGGGTCTGTCCTGTTGCAAGATCTGTCCTGTTGCACGATCTGTCCTGTTGCAAGATCTGTCCCGTTGCAAGGTCTGTCCTGTTGCAAAATCTGTCCTGTTGCAAGGTCTGTCCTGTTCTGTTGCAAAATCTGTCCTGTTGCAAGGTCTGTCCTGTTGCACGATCTGTCCTGTTGCAAGATGTGTCCTGTTGCAAGATCTGTGCTGCAAGATTTGCCCTGTTGTAAGATCTGCCCTGTTGCAAGATCTGTCCTGTTGCAGGGTCTGTCCTGTTGTAAGATCTGTCCTGTTGCAAGATGTGTCCTGTTGCACGATCTGTCCTGTTGCAAGATGTGTCCTGTTGCAAGATCTGTCCTGTTGCACGATCTGTCCTGTTGCAAAGGTCTGTCCTGTTGCAAAATCTGTCCTGTTGCAAGGTCTGTCCTGTTGCAAGATGTGTCCTGTTGCAAGATCTGTGCTGCAAGATTTGCCCTGTTGTAAGATCTGTCCTGTCGCAAGATCTGTCCTGTTGCAGGGTCTGTCCTGTTGCAAGATCTGTCCTGTTGCAAGATCTGTCCTGTTGCAAGATCAGTCCTGTTGCACGATCTGTCCTGTTGCAAAGGTCTGTCCTGTTGCAAAATCTGTCCTGTTGCAAGGTCTGTCCTGTTGCAAAATCTGTCCTGTTGCAAAATCTGTCCTGTTGCCAGATTTGTCCTGTTGCAGGATTTGTCCTGTTGCAAAATCTGTCCTGTTGCAAGGTCTGTCCTGTTGCACGATCTGTCCTGTTGCTGCAAAATCTGTCCTGTTGCAGAATGTCTGTCCTGTTGCGGGCCAGTGGCGCTGGTCGCCTCGCGCGAGCATCCTGTTGCAACGTCTGTACTGTTGCAACATTTGTCCTGTTGCAGAAAGTCTGTCCTGTTGCAAGCCAACAGCGTTGACTGCCTCGCGAACGCGCCGTACAAAGCGCAGCGCAAAAAAATGATAGAAAGCGGACAGATTTTCCGGTTGCAAGATCTGTCCTGTTGCAAGATTTGTCCTGTTGCAAAATCTGTCCTGTTGCAAAGGTTTGTCCTGTTGCGAGCCACCGGCGCTGGTCGCCTCGCGCGACGATCCTGTTGCAACGTCTGTACTGTTGCAGCGTCCTGTTGCAGAAAGTCTGTCCTGTTGCAAGCTAATGGCGCTGACTGCCTCGCGAACCCGCCGTACAAAGCGGCGCGCAAAACAAATGCTAGAGAGCGGGCCGATTGTCCTGTTGCAAGATCTGTCCTGTTGCAAGCGAAATAGTCGCTGAAGCGGCTTGAATTGCCTGCGCGAGCATTGTCGTACTGTTCGGCTCTGTTGAATTGCACATTGCAAGGTTCTCTGCTGTACCGCGCACTGCCGCACTGTTCGCTTTGGCAAGGCTCTGCTACCGTGCATTGCCGTACTGTTCAGGCAAAGCCTGCGTTGAAGGCAGGCAGCAACAGGCGACGCTGGCCGTGCAGCGATTGATTCTCTGCGGCCGATCGATCGAAGCGAGCGAGCTTCTCTGCGGGACGCCGCTGGCGTCCTGCTGGCTTCCTAGCGCGTGCGTGCTGAAGCTTGGCGTGGCGAAGTGCTAGCGAGGCAAGCGCGTGCTGAAGCGTCGCGTGGCGAAGTGCTAGGAAGGCGAGCGTTTCAGACGGACACTACACCTAGCTAGCTTAGTAATGTAGACTAGAGCCTTTAGCCCGTAGGAGAATCTCTATGGTTAATAGTGCGCCATCGAATTCAGTGCACCACAGGACATTACAGTAAGATCTTAAGTCGTTCAACCCTGTGCCCTGCCAGTGCCTGCGTTTAGGATCACACCAGCTCCCATGCCTGCAAATACACAGTAGACACTTGGGTTTAGCCCGTAGGCATTTGGGTATAGCCAATAGGACATTGCAGATAGATTTCAAGCCATTTGACACTGTGCCCCTGCCAGTGCCTACAATTAGGCTCGCACCAGCTCCCGTGCCTGCAAATACACAGTAGACACTTGGGTTTAGCCCGTAGACATTTGGGGTATAGCCAATAGGACATTACAGATAGATTTCAAGCCATTTGACACTGTGCCCCTGCCAGTGCCTACAATTAGGCTCTCTCCAGCTCCCGTGCCTGTAAATACACAGTAGATACTTGGGTTTAGCCCATAGACATTTGGGTTTAGCCCGTAGGAGATTTGAGTTAGATCTAAAGACATTTGGCATTGCTCCAAAGCAGTTTGATGCTGCACCCCTGCCAGTGCATGCAGTGGCTGCGAATACATTTTGGAGTCCCACAACGACAACTCTGTCTTGAATAGTGACACTGTAACTTTTGGCGCGAAATCAAACACGAATCACAGCGTGTGATGCCTTCTGTGCTCAGAATGTACTGGCGCAGTCGATATTTTCGAAATATTTTGGAATTTAGACATCGACTTAAGTCAACAAACCTTCATGCACAACTACAGGCTATGACGGTCAGTTTAAGCCATAGTTCATCGCGATCCGTCAACTGTGTCTAGAGTTATGGCGCACACAGAGCCACAAATCACAGCGTGTGATGCCTTCTGTGCTCAGAATGTACTGGCGCAGTCGATATTTTCGAAATATTTTGGAATTTAGACATCGACTTAAGTCAACAAACCTTCATGCACAACTACAGGCTATGACGGTCAGTTTAAGCCATAGTTCATCGCGATCCGTCAACTGTGTCTAGAGTTATGGCGCACACAGAGCCACAAACAAACAAACAGACGGACAAACTCTAGGCCGCTTAGTAGTAAGGACTAGAGCCTTTAGCCCATAGGAGAATCTCTATAGTCAATAGTAGCCAATGGATAATCTGCTGAGCATCAAGCATCATCGAATTCAGTGCACCACAGGACATGACACTTAGATCTTGAGTCCTTTGACATGGTTCCCTGACAGGGCCTACATTCAAGATCGCACCAGCTCCAATGCCTGTAAATATGCAATAGACACTTGGGTTTAGCCCGTAGACAATTGGGTTTTGCCTGTAGGACATTTCAGATAGATCTGAAGCCATTTGAACCTGTGCCCCTGCCAGGGCCTACATTTAGGATCGCACCAGCTCCCATGCCTATAAATACAAAATAGACGCATGGGTTTAGCCCATAGACTATTGGCTTTAGCCCATAGGACATTTCAGATAGATCTGAAGCCATTTGACCCTGTGCCCCTGCCAGTGCCTATGTTTAGGATCACACCAGCTCCCATGCCCATAAATACACAGTAGACTATTGGGTTTAGCCCGCAGACGTTGGGGTTTAGCCCATAGGAGATTTCAGACAAATCTAAAGTCATTTGGCTTAGATCCAGAATAATTTGATGCTGTGCCCATGCCAGTGCAGGCAGGGCCTGCGAATACACTTTGGAGTCTCACAACAACAACTCTCTAAAGTCCGTTCAAAAATAATGAGAACTGGAGGTTTTTCGGCTGGCTCCGTGACCTGTTTCAAGGTAGGTGCGCGGTAGGGGTACCAATCGATAGAGTATGGAGAGTGGGTTTGCACCATGCGTGTTTTGCGAAAATTACGCAACACGCACAGAAAACAACGCTCACTGAAAAAAATCGACTTTTTCAATACGTGGCCGATTTTTCTCATTTCAATTGCATTTTGTAGATTAATATGTCCTTATTAAGTGTGTAAAATTTGGCGACTCTAGCTCGACGCATAAGAAAGTTGCAGCGATTCTCCCGACCCCTACTTTTTTAGATCCTTAACAAATTTTGAAAATCGCCGCAAAAAATTGCCAAAACTCTGTAACTTGCGAATGGCTTGACCGATCTTGCTCATATTTGGACAGCGCATGGGCGGCATATAGGACCAGCGTCAAACCAATCGACAGCCTAGCAGCCCCTACATTTCTTGAGCAGCGGTCATTTCAAGACGCCGTCGCGGAAAAAGGGAACTGGGTGGGGACTGGGTATATTTTTTAATCAGAGACGGCCAAACTGCAGTGCGCTGCGTAGGTACCCATACCCTCTAATAGTGTGCTAAGTATCGCCGAGATTCCTCAATCGTCACGAAAGATATTCGCAAAAGAAGATTTTTTCCTTGTCTGGCGGGCGCTGTAATTTTTCCACTTTTGTTGATTGGTTGCAACTTTTTGCCTGGTAGGACTAGCTAGCTCTGGTCTTTTTTATTCGATGCGTCGTCCGTTTTTCAACATTTTTGTTGGTTACGACTATGCTCGAATTCTGCTGCTATCAGGAGTTACGGTGCCACCAAGCCAATGGGAAAGATCTACTAATATCGTTACACTGAGGCCAAAATCGCACAGTATCTCAGGAACCAATAATGTAGCGCACACATCGGCGCATCGATTGGTACAAAAATAAAGTCACTAGCACTAGCCAGCAACAAGCTATGGCCAGAAAACGGCAGCTCCAAAATCTGGGTGGCAAAACGGCCAATTTGGCGTTTCTAGCAGCATATTTGAATGGCTGCTGTCCGCGAAGTTTTGGATCGATAGGTCTGATATTTAACACGAAGGTAGTCCTATATGGCTACCATACGCTGTCCAAATATGAGCAAGATCGGTCAAGCCATTTGCAAGTTACAGAGTTTTGGCAATTTTTTGCGGCAATTTTCAAAATTTGTTAAGGATTTAAAAAAGTAGGGGTCGGGAGAATCGCTGCAACTTTCGTATGCGTCGAGCTAGGGTCGCCAAATTTTACACACTTAATAAAGACATATTAATCTACAGAATGCAATTGAAATGAGAAAAATCGGCCACGTATTGAAAAAGTCGATTTTTTTCAGTGAGCGTTGTTTTCTGTGCGTGTTGCGTAATTTTCGCAAAACACGCATGGTGCAAACCCACTCTCCATACTCTATCGATTGGCACCCCTGCCGCGCGCATATCTTGAAACAGGTCACGGAGCCAGCCGAAAAACCTCCAGTTCTCATTATTTTTGAACGGACTTTAGTGAATGGGGACACTGTAGAGCACTAATGGCGTGAAATCAAACATCAGTTGCAGCGTGTGGTGCCTTCTGTGCCAAGAATGTACTGGCGCAGTCGATATTGTCGAAATATTTTGGAATTTAGAGATCGACCGAAGTCCACAAACCTTCATGCAAAACTACAGGCTATGACGGTCAGTTTAAGCCATAGATCATCGCGATCCGTCAACTGTGTCTAGAGTTATGGCGTCCACAGACAAACAAACAAACAAACAAACAAACACACGGACACAGTTAGGCGCCATAGGATATGCTAAGATGCTCTCCCAAATATAGCAATCGCTTCTTTGTCCACTAAATATCATCCCACAAGAATGATTTTGAGCAATTCATTGTGTCTTGCAGAACATTTAATAACTGAAACTCAGTTTCAGTTACTGAATCTAACTCGCGCGGATGCCATAACTCAAACTAAAACTGAAACTGAAACTCAGCCAGCACCATAATTTTAACTGAAACTGAAACTGAAACTAAAATGAGTTTCTATTGGTCACCCTGTTCTCGGGTGCTGTGAAAGTGACGACTCGGCAATATGGTCGGACGGAACTTGTTGTCGAGAGCCAAATTCAGTCCGCTACTGCACGTCCGACCCTTTCCAGTGTGCTGTGACCGTGTATCAAAGAAGAAAGAAATACAGCGGTGATTAGAAGATGGATTACACGTGGTTCTTTGTAACCAAAGGTAATTTAGGTGAAGTCAATAGTCTCAGCCAGTGACGGGCTCAGGATTCTTGAATTCGGGCAGTGGAGGGCGTAACCTCAGAAGCTTTCACAACATTTTGCTGATGCATATAGATTTTGTTTTTCGACTCAATTGTTGCGAAAGTAATGACAGCGCAGCAGCCTAGGTATATTATCACAAAATCTGTCAAAAATCAGCGCCGCAAACATTGCGATTTTGCAGTTTCTATCAGAATTTTGGCTTGAGACTTGCTGCAGGCATAATCTATAGAATGTTCAGACCTGTTTTGTTGTTGTTCAGAAAGTGTGAAGTTTTGTTGTTCGCCTCGCCGTGCGCCCACGACTAAAAAATTGGTCAAAATCGCGCTATTCTGGAAATTGAATTGGTAGAATGCATAGTCAAAACACAGAATGTCGAGGGTTTTACCCTGGTCGGAGCAGGGTCGAAATTTTCTACCCTCGAGGGTAGACGTCAGGGGTAGAATGCGCGTTCGGAATATGAAACCGCCCTGGAGGTGGTCCAGGGCGACCCTCGAGGTTTTTTGCCCTCGAGGTTTTCCCTGGAGGGTAAAATGTGCGTTCGGAATATGAAATCACCCGTGAGGTGGTCGAGGGCGACACTGGAACCCTCGAGGGTCGTGGGTTTTCGCGTTTCGGAATATGGCCCCAGGCGGGCGACACCATACGAGAGCTCGGCGTGCGTGCGTGCGTGCGTGCGTGCGTGCGTGCGTGCGTGCGTCCGTCCGTCTGTCCGTACCTACGTACGTAACGCTCCCAGATCTCGGCGTTGGAAAGTCGTAGAGCGGAGATCTTGGGCTCTACGGATAGGTCTCGACTCACTGATCATTCAGCTAAGAGGTTTCGAAATTCAAAAGTTTGAATTGCGCGCGCTACAGTAAGCCGAAGGTCAAAACGCAAAACGGTTCTAGCTCGCTCGTGTTACGTCGTAGAGCGGCAATCGACACGTCAGGTGAAAGCTCTCGACGCGTTCTTTTATGCGACTGCAAGAGGTTTTTCAATTACGCAAACACGCACTGCGGAAAACGCCATTCTCGGCATTTTGACGCTAAAATCGCTCTAACGCGCTCAACTTGGGTCGTAGAGAGAGGATCTTGAGCTTTTTGGATAGTTCCCGACTCACTGATCATTTGTTCTTCCATTGGTCGCAACTCAAAAGTTTGAATTTCGCGAGTTACAGTAACTCGAAGGTGCAAAAGCACAAAACGGCTCTAACTCGCTCGTCTTACGTCGTAGAGTGGCAATCGACACGCCAGGTGAAAGCCCTCAACGTGTTCTTTCATGCGGCTACAAGAGTTTGTTCAATTACGCAAACACGCACCGCGAAAACGCCATTCTCGGGATTTTGACGCTAAGATCGCTCTTTGCTCATAAAGAAGTGCAACACGGTTTGATTGCTCGCAGTGCGCTCTTTTGTGCTCTGTCAATTGTTTGCTAAAACTTTTACAAGTTTTTGTCACTTTTTGGCACTCCTCCCCTCCAAAAGGGAGGAGTGCTATAGTGATGGTGCGGATTCTGTGTAAATTCAAACGCTCATAAGTCGGGCTAGAGTTGGCCGATCGGGGCGAATTTTTTTTTATTCGATAGGTCTCTGGATTGTGCAGTGTGCATCGAAGGTCTCGACTTCCGTCCGGGACCCGATTTTTGGCAAGTTGCCAAAAACCCGGTTTTTCGGCCTCCGACGAACTTTGAACGCTTAAAATAGTGTTCTGGTAGAACGGAGCGAGACGAGCTTTGGGACAAATATGTGAAAGACATTGGGCTATCCGATTGTAGGGACTAGAGGTCTCAACGGGCCCCCGAGCCCGAGGCCCGGCCCGGCCCGGCCCGGCCCGCGGGCCGGGCTTGGGCGGGCCTGGGCAAGTTCCCGTCGGGCCGGGCCGGGCCCGGGCCGACCAAAAAAATTTCGGGCCGGGCCTGGGCGGGCCCAATATTCTCCAGGCCCGACATCGGGCCTTGTTCTAGCATGATGCTGACAAAGCTTTTGTTAAGGCAGGCTTTTAGAGAGAATTTTAATGTGCGGCGCTGCCAATTTAGGTGAAGGGAAATGAAAATACTGAAATGCTTTTCAGTTTTGTCTTAAAATAAAATGTATTAATACCCGCTGTGTACATGACAAGACACGAATTGTGTGTGTAGTGACAGTGAGCGTTCAACTTCAACTCTTCATAACTTCTTCACCTATGAACGTTTCGAGGAGCGGTAAATGGCCTTCGAAAGAGAATAAAATGCTCTATCCGACAGCAGTGGACCGCCTCCTGTAACCTTTGAATTGCACAAACTATAGAGATTTCAATTTGATGACCAAAGTGCCGATCATAGACCATCTCGCACTCGACTTTGGCGACCTGTATAGCTCGCGTTGCTGAAGCTACTGAACCATTTCTTTTGCCACCTAATAGAGCGTTCAATCCTCTTTAAAACGCCGTTTGCCGCTTCTCAAAATGTTAAGGAATGCTAAAGTTACAGAGCTTTGATCTAAGGCACCAAAAATTTTTCGGGCTTTTTCGGGCGGGCCTAAACTGGTCTCGGGCGGGCCTGGTCAACGTCCCCAACGGGCCGGGCCGGGCCGGGCCTTGCAAAAAATTTTCGGGCCGGGCTTGGGCGGGCCTAGGTTTCCATCGGGCCGGGCCGGGCCCGGATGTCCAGGCCCGTTGAGACCTCTAGTAGGGACGCCGCCGGGCTGGGTCCGGGTCTGCCCGGGCTGGGTAGCAAAAACCGGGTTTTTCGACCCAAAAGTAGGGTTCGATCTCCCGCTCGGCATTTTTTTGTTCTACAATGTAATGGTCCTTCATTTTCTCGATTTGAAGAACTCGGATAGCTTCATCCCGAATCGTCGTCAGAATCCCGGTCGGATGTCGTACGGGCCGGGAAATATTACCCAAAGTTGGGTTCTGGGTCTCCGGGCAAAACTTCGGGCAAGCGTAACTTTTGGTAGCGTCCTCACATCGCGATGTGACAAAGACCATTCGATAGCACCCGGCGAGCTCTACAACTTTGTAGTAGATCATTTTTTTCGGAGTGGCCGAATTTGGGGTGAAAATTTCAAAAAATCGATTTTTGGTCGAAATTCGAAATAGTCGCGTTTCGCATTTTTTGCTGCGTTATTCGATCTCGGCGATGTTTGGGGATTTTTTAGGCCGAATAAATAGAATTTTGGAGTTAGAAGTACAGCTTTGGCTGGGGTACATTTTTGGGTGAAATTTCGATTTTTTTTGACAAATTTTCGGTATTTCGGTGCAAAGTGGTGTCAGTTGATATATTTCGGTGTCAGTTGGACTTTCACGTGATAGAGCATCAAAAGATACGGTGTTTTTGTTATAAGCACTTTTTTCGTCCGACGCGTATTTTGGCGGGAAATTTGAATTCAAAATTTTGGCTGCCCGATTTGTCCAGGGCACCCACCGTGTAAGTACTCGATTCCGGCTTTTCGGGGACGCTGATCACGAATTTGACGTTGTCTTTTCGTTTTGAAATGTGTGGGACCATTTTTGAAGAACATGCTTGCCACCATATTGTGTGCCCTCAAGTGGAAAACCTGGTTGTGCCAGTTCAGTTGAACCTCGTTGTTCTGTATGCCAAATGTGGGGTACTGGAGGGTCACAATTCCGAATTTGCTGTTAATTGTGCGATCAGGATGTCCACTAAGCCTCACTGACATGCCTCGTTGATCAATGGGCAGCATGATTCAACTCCCGAAATTCTTCTGAAAGAGGGGAGGAGTGCCCCGAGGGGCTCTGCCCCCGTCTACTAATCTTGTTTAAAAGCGTTGCTTGAAAGATTGATGTTCTTGCTCTAAAACCCAAATCGCGGGCGAAATCAATATTGCTATGCAATACCCTCTTGCGAAGCGGGAACTCGTGAAGCGAAGCATGCGGGCGATGAACTCTCGCACTCTCTGCAGAAAGAACTCAACTCTTTACAATGTCAGTCAGAATACAAACTCAACTTTTTAATACCGGAGCTTGTTGGCACTCCGCCGCTTGAAAAGCGAAGGAGTGCTATAGGAGCGGTAAAAGCCCACAGTTAACACCTTCGGGGCTAGCGCTCGCTACGAAGCACCTAGGGCGCCAAATTTTTTTTTAAAAGATAGCTTATGACGACGCGCAGCGTGCTCGGGGGGTGAAAAAATTTCGGCGGTGGAAGAATTTTGCGAAAATTCAAAAATTCGAATTTTTACTAAGTAAAAAAAAAACATCACCCCAGAACTTTCGCAAAAGTGGACCGAATTTGGTGATATTTGGATATGTTGTAGCCCTTTGGGTCCTCTAGGCGGCATCGCTGGAACGGGCTCCCTAGGTGGTCCGACGCGGGAGTACGGTAGAAAATTCAAAATTTATAATCTTTTTCCGACCTTTAAAAAATCATAACTCGAGTTTGCGACGGTGGATCCTCGCAAACTCCTCCTTCTGACTTAGAGCCTTCTATGACCTTTCGATCAAGACCAAAACCGCCGAGATCGGTCTTGCCGTTCGGGAGATCCGCGGTGACAAAAGTCCCGGGTCCCGAGCGGAAAATTCAGATTTTCGACTTTGAATCGATTTTTGGGCCGGAAAGCCTGCTTTTAGCGGCAAATTGACCATTGCATCGTGTTCAGCGTCGAAAGTTGGTCTAGACGAACTGTCTTGACCATTTTGAAGTACCGCACCCCGGACGCGCCGAATTTTTGAATCCCGGGGTCAAATTTTCGAAATTGTGTTTTCACTTGTTTCGGGGGTTTCCGACGACGCTGAACACGAATCCGGTGTTTGTTTTGCGATTTTGGACGCCTTTACCCTGCTTTCGGCACCCGGCCGGCCAAAAATTGGGTCCTGGGGTCGAATTTTCAATATTGCGTTGACAGTTGTGTCTGGGCTTTCTGACGCCGCAGAACGCGAATCCGTCGTTTGTTTGGCGATTTGCGGTGCATTTAGCCTGATTTTGGCCGACTCCTCACGCTCTGTAAAATTTTCCGAAATTCCGAAAATACCTTCCGTCATCGATTTTGCTGCGCCTACAGTACGCCGTCCATATAAGACGCGCTGAGAAAGGCGTCTACGCACGCGCCACTACGGCCACCGACGCCGTCCACCCCAGCGGGGGAGCCCCCGCTGTGTAGCGTAGATAAGGCGCGCCTGTACAATTGGGGCGCCGCTGGCAATCTACATTGTGAGTGGCTATAGACAGTCAGCGGTCAGTACAGCCTGCTTTCATCGTCGTCAGTACAGCCTGCTCCGACGCGTTTCTGTGCCCCCGTCTGCTAAAACAATCACGCGGAGTGCCTATCTGACACTCAAGGAGTGTCACGTATCACTTGTTCCGTAAATAAGCCCCTCCAAGAATAAGCCCCATGGGGCTTATTTTAAGTTTTCTTTCCGAAAATAAGCCCCAGCCCCCAGGGGCCGGTTTCATAAAATGCAGATTCAGAACTCAGAAGTCAGAACTCAGATCTGAATCAAACACTCAGATTCAGAAAATTTCGGTTTCATAAAGGTTATTAGCCGTTCTGAATGTTTAATTCAGAATCTGAACAACAGGATTCAGAATTGAGTGTCTACATTCAGAATCTGAACACAATGTGATTCAGATCTGAGTCAACCATCTGAATCCGGATTCCGAAGACAGTATCGTTTGCGTCGTTTCCGGCCTGCAAATGTCGAAATACTGTTATCGCGTTCCACATTCTGATGTTTGGTGACTATTTCGCCAATATTCAGTGTAATCTGAAGTCATTCTAGCAGGTTTGAACCCATGTTCAGGCACTCAACCTTCTGAGTGATTTGGGGCTCAGAAGTCAGAAATGTGAACAACTTGTCTGAATGGTGAATGTTTTTTCGCCGCGCCTCAGCGCGGCGAGGTGTATATATACGGATGACAATGTCTGTCTGTCTGTCTGTCTGTCTGTCTGTCTGTCTGTCTGTGTGTGTGTCCGTCCGTGGCACTGAAGTAAAATATGTGACATATGCGGTCAAGTAGAGTCGAGGTCGCTGAGTACGGATCCGGTGTCCGTTTGTGTTGCTAATTTCGCATTTTCGAGATATTCGCAATTAAAATTCGAAAATGTCGAAAATCGACTTTTTTGCCTGATGCGCTAGCCGCGAAATTTCTTCAGAAATTGAAGGAGCATGGACCGCGGATAATTTGTAACACAAAAGAAATTTTTTGCAAATGTGGAATTTAATAGAAATACGCGATTATTTGTCAAAATTGCATAAATTGACTAAAATACAACGTCGTTTATTGACAAATGTGAATGCAGAAATGGAAAGGTCATATGCCAATAAGGATTTGTGACATAGTTTTGCAGTTTTCAAAAATAGCAATCTCGAGATATTTTCAATCCAAATATGGAAATGTCGAAAATCGACTTTTTCACCTGATGATATAGCGGCGAAATTTCTTCAGAAATGGAAGGAGCATGGACTGCGGATAATTTGCAATGCAAGAGAAATTTTTTGCAAATGTGAAATTTAATAGAAATACGTGATTATTTTTCAAAATTCCATAAATCAACAAAAATAGAACGTCGTTTTTTTGACGAATTTGAACGCGGAAATGGTAAGGCCGTATGACAATAAGTATTTGTGACATAGGTTTACATTTTTAATAAATTCCAATTTCGAGATATTTAGAATTAACATTTTTAAATAGATGTCAAAATCGAGATTTTCGTCTGATGGCCAGAACAGCTGTTTATTGATGATAATGATGAATGTGCACTCGGAAACAGAGATGCGTACGCTGAACACAGGAATTCGCTCGCACCAAACTTTTGGCAAGTTTTTTGTTGGATGTGACGTTTTCACACAGGTAGGAAACATCAGATAAACGGCGTCGTATCATGCCGATAACATATAGCGAACGCGGCGATATCACTGAGCTTCAGATCAGCTGTACAGACAACCGTATCGTGGGGATAGCTGCACTTGGCATTAAGGTACACATTCTCAAGACACTTTCTCCAGATGCGGCTAACGATGTGTATAAAGTTCACTATACTGTTCACCAACATTTGACAGACACAAAGTATAGGTTGAACTTTTTACACACACAGCTTGTTGGCACTCCTCCCCTCCAAAAGGGAGGAGTGCTATAGTGATGGTGCGGATTCTGTGTAAATTCAAACGCTCATAAGTCGGGCTAGACTCGGCCGATCGGGGCGAATTTTTTTTTGTTCGATAGGTCTCGGGATAGCGCAGGGTGGATCGAAGGTCTCGACTTCCGTCCGGGACCCGATTTTTGGCAAGTTGCCAAAAACCCGGTTTTTTGGCCTCTGGCGATCTTTGGACGCTTAGAATAGTGTTCCGGTAGAACGGAGCGAGACGAACTCTGGGCCGAATATGTAAACGACATTGGGTTATCCGATGGCGGGGGCACCGTTGGGCTGGGTCCGGGTTTGCCCGGGCTGGGTAGCAAAAACCGGGTTTTTCGACCCAAAAGTAGGGTTTACTACCCAGTTAGGATCTTGGTTGTGTAAGAAGCGAGCGTAGTAGTTTTTTGGCATACTACTAAGCTTAGATAGGTGAATCCGAATCCGCTTCTAGAAATCCGGTCAGGTATGCTCCGGGCCGGGAAATTCAGCCCAAACTTGGGTCCCGGATTTCTGGGTAAAGCTTTGAGCAGGCGTAACTTTTGATAGGATGCTCATATCGAGGAGGGATTAAGACCACTCGATCGAGCTTGGCGAGCTCTACAACTTTGTAGTAGATCACTTTATTCGTAATTGTCGAATTTCGTGTGAAAATTTAAAAAAATCGATTTTTAGTCGAAATTAAAAAATTCTACCTTTCCCATTCTCTGCTGCGGTGGTCGATTTCAGCGATATTAACAAGGTTTACGAGGCATACGAATATCTTCACTGGAGCAAATTTTCAGCTTTCGGCGGTCGCAATTTTTGGGCGAAATTTCCATTTTTCCCACAAATTTTTGGTGTTTCGGTGCAAAGTGGGGTCAGTTGAGATATTTCGGTGTCAGCTGGGCTTTCACGTGATAGAGCATCAAAAGATACGTTGTTTTTGTTATAAGCACTTTTTTCGTCCGACGCGTATTTTGGCGGGAAATTTGAATTCAAAATTTTGGCTGCCCGATTTGTCCTGTGCACCTACCGTGTAAGTACTCGATTCCGGCTTTTCGGTGATGCTGATCACGAATTTGGCGTTGTCTTTTCGTTTTGAGATGTGTTGGACCATTTTTGAAGAATTTGCTTGCCACCATACTTGTCACCATCAAGGGGAAAATCTGGTTGTGTCAGTTCAGCCGAAGCTAGGTGTGTTGTGTGTCAAATGTGGGGTATTGGAGTGTCACAATTCCGAATTTGCTATTAATTTTGCGATCAGAATGGCCACTAAGCTTCACTGACATGTCTCGTTGATCGATGGGCAGCAAGATTCAACTCCCAAAATTCTTCTGAAAGAGGGGAGGAGTGCCCCGAGGGGCTCTGCCCCCGTCTACTAATCTTGTATGAAACCGAAGGGTGAAATTTGCGGAATGTTGCATCTGAATCTGAACGATTTTCGTCTGAATCTGAGTCTGAATGTCTAAACGTTTATGAAACCGAAATTCTGAATCTGAACTCAGAATCTGACTTCTGAATCTGAATCTGAGCTTTATGAAATCCACCCCTGGGGCTTATTTTCGGGGACAAACTTAGCAGCTCTAGTCGCTCAATATTCACAGAGAATGACGAATTTCGTGGGCAAAATATACAGATTATGCCACGATTTCTACTGCTTTCAACATGAATCGGAACATTGTGTTAGTGAAGTGATTATTTGGACATACAACATGTCTATTTTAGCATTATAAATGTCACAAAATACAAGAAACGCCACCCGCAAGCAGCAGATTCGTCCATGGTAAGGATTGGAACTTTCCGATAATTAGCCCCGGGGCTTATTTGCGGGTGAAATACCAGGTCGGGACAAGTGTCAATTCCGAATTTAAGCCCCGGGGCTTATTTACGGAAAAACCCGGTACGTAGGCTCAAAATAGCTAAGAACTTACAGAACCTTTCCACCTACAAATGTCGTTGCTTCCTGCACACGCAGATGCCATTGGTTTGACAATATGGTAGGATCGCCACAGCCAGCAGACACACTGTAGGATATGCTGTCGTTTGTACTGGCAACGATGGTATCTCAGGATTATGCACAGCTTGAGTACCATTAGCCAAAGTCTCTTTGAAGGTATGAGAATGCGATCACGTCATATACTCACAACACAATCATGCCCTGCGATCATGCTCTTTTACAGAGCATGTAGGAGTCACTGCATGCGGTACTTTGTCCTAAATTAGCCGAACCTATCTATAGCCCAGCCCTTGCGCTCGTGCAGGCAGGTGAAACAGAAGAGGTCAGAGGAGGCAATAACGACCCACCCACGACCAATCGAAACCAACGTCGGCGGCAGTTCGTTGCTAATGAGACCCAGTGGCTACCACAGAGCTGGCAAGCGCATTTACGAGCATTCGGATCAAATACACAAGTGTCAATGTGGAGTCCGCCGATACTACCACTGTTGTTCGTGGTGGCTGCGGTTGGTGTGGACGATCGTGAAACGAGGTAGATACAGTGTATGTGCTTACGCTGTGGGAATGTCTTCACTGTTCAAACGTGTCTCCTGTTTAGAATCTCGGAGGCTGCCAAGCAAGTGGCCGACGTGCTGAAACGCCATCCATCTGCTCGGAATTGGCACTACAGGATGGCTCTATTTAACGAAAGCGCCCTCCAGAGATGCGAATTTGAGTAAGCCGCAATTATGTTCACGCCACATGTAAAACGTAAATGGTAAGTGGTTCAGTATCACCACCCTTTCACAGCCACCACCTTGCTCGCGTGAATACTGTGAACCCTTCAATAAAACCACCTCTTCACGTCGTCCTTTATGAGCACACCAAAGGGGGGGGGGGTGGGGGCTAATTGGAGTATTTACGGTATTTACGGTATTTTCGGTATTTCAGTTCCTCCATCCTATTCCCTTGGCACTGCGCTTACTGGCGCTGCATACTCAAAGCTGCGGAACGGAAGTCCAATGGGAGCCTCGCGGATTGCGCCCGCGCATGGGGCGAAGAGATTCCGATGAGTCGATTGCACGGGAGGGTCTTGAATGCGAACGACGCCCTTCGCGACTTCAAGCGGAAGCAGACGAGTCTGGAGTGCGCGCGTTCCCTGCGGCCGCCGTGCGACTTCCTTCAGCGTCCTTCCCTGTTGCTGAAAGAGGCCGCTGTCGCCAAGGCCGAGCGCTCATACAGAACCTCTCTGCTGGGCCGCGCCCGGACCTGGCTGGAGTGGATCGACCTGCATTTGCTGACACCTCTGGGAATCCTGGGAGGGTTGGCCTCCATCCTGCTGGTCCGCTCGCTGACGAATGGGTCGCAGACTGGTGCCAAGACCATCTTCAGCTTTCACCTGCTGGAGATTCTCAGCGACATGGCCATATCACTGATTAGTCTGCTGGACGCCTCTGCCTCATCGACGGGGCACTTCGTCCGTTGCTGTCGCCAGTCGCTCGGCATCCCGCAGAGCTACTCGCAAACAGAGCACTTCGACGGCCTGGTCCGCACTCCGCTGCTGCTGCTCAACCAGACTGCACTACTGCTGCTGGCAAGGGAGCGTCTGCTCAAGTTGCGCAATGAGAAGCCAACCAAGCGGCCCTGGTGGACCGCTGTGCGATTGGCTGGACTACATGTTCTGCCACATCTCGCACTGGAGGCAGCCGCCATTTCTGCCCTGTTCGCTTGTCACATGCTCAGAGAAAAGGAAGCTTGCTCATTCGGCCACAACAGCACTATCGACGTCACCGTGAGCCTAGTCGTGGTGGCTCGAGGACTGATCTTGATGTCTCAACTGGGCCTGCTGTTTCGCCGTCAACTGGTCTACGTGGTCGAGTCGCGGCGCAAGGTTGTCAACTTCAGCCATGGGCCCAAACAGGGTAGGGTGGCCGAGGAGGAGCTGGCCTGGCGACAGACGGTCAACAGGCGCAACGGCCGACTGCTCGTGGGAACCGTCGGGCTGAACCTCGTCTGCGTTGGTTTCGTCGCTCTGGCACCCCTGGCAGAGGTCCTCCACCGCCTGGTCATTCTCACTCACCCTAGGAACTGGCATCACCGCGGCATTGGATTCAGAGCCAGGTGAGGCTGAGTAGTTAGTGGTGTCGTCATCGCAGTGGTACAGTCTTAGATGCCGCCCAACCTCGCATTGCTGTCAGGCGGGCAGTCACGAATGGGCGCTGGCTTGCCGACATGCTGGCCCAGCTATTCGGTGACCTCAACTCGTCGCTCGGCATCCTCATCCATCTCTGTTTCTCCGAGCTCTATTTCAACGGTCTGCGGCGTCTGCTCGGTCTCCAGAAGAACCCGTCGGAGAACAACTTGGAGTAGCGAATGCAGGCGCCACACCGCGTGGAGGCGCTCGCATTAGACGGCCAAGCAGTTGTCGATGAGAGTGCGTGCCGAGCACCTCCTCCTCCTCTTCGTCCAGATCAAATGGAGATTGTGCAGAAGATAATGTCAGACTCCCCTGCGGAATACTCCAGCTGCTGGTCGCGGCCGACGCCCTCTACCTACGACCAGCCAATAGCGGCAGAACTGATACAGGGTTGACAACGCGATGTGTAATTATTTTCAAACAAGTCTCTTTTAAAAAGCGGAGTGGTTTTGAGCTTTGAATTTTTACTGAGATTGTAGCAAGGCCCTTTCCGGTTTCGTGCAGCGTCTTTGACTCTCCTCGCGACTACACTTTTTGGAGTGGTCTTGCTACGCAACATTGGTATCGCTCGGGTTCAATTCTTTACACCAAGAAAATCATCCTTTCAGACTAAATTTAAAAAAAGACACTGGAATCTAACGCAAAACTACAGGTTAATTGTGAGCATGATTTGATGTTGGCTTGCAGTGAGCTCTTCAGCGATGTCAAGGCCGCCGCTCTGCAACGCACGAGTGCCAAGATATAACAAACCAAAATCTACAGTTTTCATCGCGTTTTGGTTACTGTAGCCCTCTCATTGACCTTTTGAAACTTTTTGTTGTCCGATTCTTGCTCAGCAGGTCGAGCGCTTCATTTTGATATGCGATTCGACTAGGTTCGATGAAGTTTTGGCTTTTCGCGGACATTACTTCGGGATACTGTAGCGCGCAATTTTTAAAACTTGTTATTATTTCGACGTCACAGTTCGCGAGAGTAGTCCGAGGGCTACCCGTCGATGTGTCGAACTCAACCCAGCGACGTCAGACAAGCGAGTTATTAAGCCCGAAGCAAGCGCGTCGTTTCCAGTTTTCGACGCGTTTTAGTTACTGTAGCTCTCTGTTTAAACTTTTGAAACTTTTTGTTGTCGGATTCGCGCTCAGGAGCTCGAGCGCTTCACTTTGATATGCGATTTGACTAGGTTCGGACAACTTTTGTTTGAAAATGGACCCCACTTTGGGATACTGTAGCGCGCGAGTTTGAAAACTTATTTCAGTTTTGAACACTCAGATGGCGAGAGGAGTCCGCAGGCTACCCGGCGATGTCTCAAACTCCTTCTTACGACGTCGGACGAGCGAGTTATTAAGCCCGAAGCGAGCGTGACGTACGTACGTACGTACGTACGCACGCACGTACGCACGTACGCACGCCGAGCTCTTGATAGGGTTCGCTCGGCTGAGGCCGAGCGAAAAAAACAGGATACTGGGTGGACTGGAGCATGATTCTCCTTGTTGAAGTACCGTTCAGTGTCAAATGACTCACTCAGTCAGCGTTGAACCGTGCAGCGATATATGTGGTCGAGCTCCAGCAATGGTTTGGAAAGCGTGTGCTGGATGGTGTCAGCTACATAGGTGGAAATATGTAACGATTGCAGTTTCTAATAGCTGATTAGGTACGGTACGTGGGTACGCTGGCCCAGTTTCTGAGTTACAAGCGAAGCAGAGAGCTTTGTATTGTCTCCACAGTTGCGTGACACCAATTAGGCTAGCTGTGCGGCCATTACCTAAAGACAACCCAGTTCTGTACTTTCCCTTTAGAGGGAAGAAGTGACACCTGCATACGCAACAATGAACTGTATTGCCAGGGTTGGTCTGTTGATGTTTGCAGCAGCCCTATCAGATTGCGAAGCGTATGGCATTCAAACAACAACAGACGACACCCATGCTGCCAGGTAAGGCTCTTTTACAGGAAGTCGTCACTGTCAGGCAGGAATTTTTTAGTTTCACTCTTTATCGCGATGTGGAAACACCGTTTAGACTCATCTCCCACGCACAAGAAGCTCTCAAGATGTATCACAATGGCACAGTTGTTCCATGGGACGTCACCTGGTTGGTTTGATTGTCATTCGTCAGGGAACATACAGACTGTGCTGTGTTCAGGACGTTCGACTACCTGGCACCCTTTCGATGCGTTCTCCATGCCTGCGTTACCAACACTGCGAGTCACATGGGAAATTCATCGGCTCTTTTGGTCGGCCTCCGAAGGTGCCGTCAGAAGTGGCCAATGGCTGACCATCCTACCAGAAAGTATGAGCAGAAATTGAGGGCGGACCCACACAACATCAACTCGCTGCGGTTCTGGCTGCACGGCTACCTGGCACTGTCGGCCAAGTTCCACTGTTCTGTGGCATTCAAGCGATGCTTCATCACCAGCCCACGTTTGCTCCTCATGTCCACACAGCTGCAGACCTACAGCGAAGAGGCGACGGCCTTCCACTGGCTCAGCAATAAACGCCCAACGGCCAGTTACCGACGCAGGGCAAGGCTTGCCAGACTCGAACTCTGGCTGTCGACGCCCCTCGGGCTATTGGGAGGGACACTGTCTCTAGCCATCATGCACCAGGGACTGAAAGAAAGTGAGGCCGCTAATCGTAACGTCATGCTGCTCCATCTGCTGGAAGCCCTGACCGACATCTTGAAGTGTGTTGCCGGACTGCTCAGCACATCTCGCCTGACTTGGGCCATTGGCAATGGACTAGAGGGTTGTCGCTTTTCGCTCAAGCGAACGAACGAGCTCTACCGGCATGCCCTCTTGAACCCATTGGCTGGCTTCAATCAGCTTCTGGTGCTGCTGCTGGCAAGAGAGCGGGCTCTTATGATGGCCAACACTGCCGGACCAGGACTGTCGGGCACTCAGAGACCGTTGTGGCTCGCTTTTGGATGCTGTTCTCTGCTGGGTCTTGTCTACGGTTCAACATTTCTGCCGGACGAGCTGATTGGGGGACGAAGCTACATCATCAACCCTCATTTCCTGGCCAACCTACCGCAGACCTGTCACACATTCCTGCTGATCGCGTTCTTCTCCGCTCAGATGGTGTACACGAGGCGAATCCGGAGCATCTACTCTGAGTTCGCCTCAGGCGCCGGCCTGGGTCTGAGCGAGGAGCAACTGGCCGAGAGACGCAAGAGGCTGAGGCGTCACATGGGCCTACTCGTGGGCACCATAGGATTAAACTTCATCTTCGTGGCCGCCTCCATCGTCTTCGGCCTGGTACTACTCGTGATGATGCTGATGCCGACCTATGCTCTAGCCACTGCTGTGGGACGCTTCCTCTTTGTGGTCTGGTCTCTCTCAGTTCCATGGAGCAACTTCACCAGAGATCTCAACATCTTTGGAGGCCTGCTCTGTCACCTTCTCTTCACCGACCTCTTTCTACGCCTCTTCAAGGAAGCCGTTTGGAAGAGAGGCGTCCGAGTCGCTCTCGCCTTCAAGAAACTATTCAAGCGAGTGATGATTCGTGACAGTGGGGATTGAGGAATATCAAAGTGAGCCAATGTGATGGGAGCAATGGTGACAACGCAGTGCGCAAACATTTTTGTGCTGTGGTGTTTGTCTGTTGCGTGAAGATGCGAGCAGACTTGAGACCTGAGAGCCAGACCTGAGAACCAGACCTAAGAACCAGACTTGAGACTCAAAAGTCGGCATCGGCCGCTTTGGTATGCAGTGTTCTAGACAGTCTCCAGAGATGGTGAATTTCTAAGGTGGCATCTGGCTTCAAAAGCCCCCCCCCCATACGCAAATCCTGGGTCCGCCACTGCAGGTGTCTCAAGCAAACTGGGCTGCTGCCGGGTGGCGATTCTAGCCAAACAATGCTCTCCCTTGGTAGCGAGCTGTGGATGTCTAACGCTTGCCAGGCCAGCAGAAGTGCTGTGACTATCAACAGGCCACCGCGAGAGAGCACATTGTTTAGTCCACTGCAGTCACTGTTGCAGACCTTCATTCCTCAAGCAACAGTATGCAGAGCATTGCGCAAGGCCCTTGAAGAAACAAGAATAGCTCAAGTTATTGGTATCACGCAATCTGCCAAGGAATGACGTTTCAGCCAGTCTATTGTTGCGACTGTGATAATGGAGCGCACTAATCACTTGCCCAGAATTCGGAACTCAGGCACACGGTGTACAGTACTGGTCAGAGCGAATGCTACTCGTCCCTAGCCATGTGGGCAAACAGCTCGGGACGAAAACATCACAAGCCGTCGTCTCGTGACGACGCACGTGCTTAAGCATGGGCGCCGTCATACCCGGACGACTGCTTGGGACAAAACATCGCGAGCTGTCGTCCCGGGACGAAAGTAGCATTGGCTCTGACTGGTACTGTACTCCTGCACAGCGCTCGGAGAAACGGCAATCGCTACATATTCCCAACACATCGGCAGCAACGCTGGAGACACTGCGAGATCGAGCTGTCGGAGTCATGAATTCACAAACAGAGTCTTGAACAACTTTTTGATGGCGAGCGTGACTCGGACGCACCTCTTCCAAACAGCCTCCTTGAAGAGGCGGAGAAAGAGGTCGGTGAAGAGCAGGTGGCACAGTAGGCCTCCAAAGGTGTTGAAGTCACCGGCTAGATTGACACCAGTCAATGAGACGTCGTAGACAATCGCCACGAGCTGCCCTGCGACGCTGAGCACAACGCGGGCTGGCATCAGCACTAGCGCGAGGAGCACCAACCCGAAGGCGATGGAGATGGCCACGCAGAGGAAGTTCAGTCCAACGGTGCCCACGAGAAGACCGAGGTGACGCCGCAGCCTCTTGCGCCTCTCCGCGAGCTCTTGCGCACTCAAATCCAGGCCGACGCCTGCGGTGAACTCGGCGTGAAGCCGTATGATCCGCCTCGAGTACACCACCTGGCCGGAGAAGAGCGCGATCAGCACACATGTGTGGCAAGACAACTTGGGCAACAGAGCGAAGAATCCAATTTTGACGCCGAAGCTTCCGTTGCTGAGCAGGAGCTCAGGCAGAAGAGTTGAAGTGTAGAGCGCTGCCAGTGGAACGAAGCAGCCGAAGGCGAGGCATAATGGTCTCTGGGTGCCGGACAGGCCGGGCCCAACAGTGTTGGCCATCATAAGGGCGCGCTCTCTCGCCAGCAGCAGCACCAGAAGCTGGTTGAAGCCGGTCGCAGGGTTCACGACGAACAGACGGTAGAGCGTCCCAACCTGCTCGACCGAGAACCAACATCCTTCCAGTCCAACTTGAATGGCCCACGGCAGCTGGGAGGTCTCGATCAGTCCAGCGACGCAGCTCAAGACGTCGGCCAGGGCTTCGAGCAGATGGAGCAGCATGACGTTTCGGTCGGCGGCGCCCTCGCACTCCTTCAGTCCCTGATGAACCATGGCCAGGGACACCGTACCGCCCAACAACCCAAGGGGCGTCGACACCCAGCGCTTGACTCGGGCTAGCCTGACCACCCGTCGATAACTGGCGGCGCCGCGGCCGCGCCTGAGCCATTGGAAAGCCCGCGCCTCCTCGAAGTAGGTGCGCAGTTGCCTAGACATTAGCATCAAACGGGGACTGCTGACGACGAGGCATCGCTCCAGCGCCACAGAACAGTGGAACTCGGCCGAGAGGGGCAGGTAGTCGCGCAGCCAGAAACGCAGCGATTCCCAGTTGTCTGGGTCTTCCCTCAACTTTTGCTCGTACATTTTGGTGAGGAGAGAGTAGTCGGCCATTGGCCATTCCGCTTGGCACTGGTTGAGGCCCTCCAAAAGAGCTGATGAGTTGCCCAAGTGGACCGCCGTGTCGGCAACGCAGGAATAGAGGACGCATCGAAAGGGGGCCTGGTAGTCGAACTTCCTGAATGAACGGCCCTCTGCTCAGCGTTCTCTGATGAACAGTATCACTTCCACTGACACGCCAATTGCAGCGTAGCGTCGCCGAGTGACCTACCACTCAACATTCCACTGAGCGGTGCCATTGCGGGTCATTTCGATCGCTTGCTTCGCATTGGTGGTGATTCTAAACGGCGCGTTCCTTCTCGCGAGAAGAGACAAAGCTCAGCGACGTGAGGGTCGGCTCACCTCGAAACGTCGACGCCGCTTGTTGCGTAGGAGATGGCGGCACCCACTTGGGGGCGCGGCAGGGCTGCCGCCACGGATGTCAAAAGGAAAGCAAGACGGCACATTCTTGAGAATGCTGCCGCCGTCTCCAAGCCGTTTGTTCTTCAAGTAATGTTTCGTGTGCTATCAGAGTTTCCCGCAGGTAATTAGTGTCACGCAACCCAACTGTCGTTGCGTGCCTATCTACCTCCATGGCTTGTCGTTGCGAAGGAGACGATGGGTTTCTTCTCTTTTCACCTCCTCAAAGAGGCAATAAATAGGCCCTTATGAGCCTGCACCCAGCTTAGAATCCTTTCCTTGTCTTGTCCTTGTAAGCTGGTTGTCAGTGTCGGATAGGGGCCCCGAGCGATCAACAGAGCTCCCAACGTCTGTTTGTTGATCAACAAAGTCATCTAATCCGCACTGGGGAGAGGGGCGGGGGGGCGGGGGGGGGGGGCAAATTGCCCAGGTTTCACTATCTGCCTTCGAAACACTTTTCGTGGAGAGTCCTTCCCTTTCCTTTGAACTGAAAACGGGAATGGTTGCCGCGCTTACCTTTAGTCTGTGGTGCGTTGTCATCTACCTACGACTACAATTCCTTTGGTGGCACGCCATGACTTTTGTTTAGCGTGGATATTCATGACATGTCACAGTAAGGAGTTGCAACGTCACCCTGACATTTGAACACAGGGCTCAAACTGTAACATCTCCTGCAGTCTTCATCACCAACAATAGCATTGTCTTTGAGCGCATCAGGGCTGTAGAATGAGTAGTCCGAACTCTGGGTCATGTGCAACACCACAGCAAAAAATCTGAAGATTGACAGTGTAACAAGGAGACTGCGCGCTGGCGCTCTCGCTAACTTGGAGATCCTCCCTCCATGGTCGCAAATCACTCAAGCAGAGCCTTAAAGAGTTTCTTGATGGCGAGCGCAGCTCTGATGCATCTCTTCCATATAGCTTCTTTGAAGAGGTGGAGAAAGAGGTCGGTGAAGAGCAGGTGGCAGAGCAGGCCTCCAAAACTGTTGAAGTCGCTGGTCAGATTGACCCCTGGCATTGAGAAGGCGGCAACCATAGAAACGAAACAAGCTCCGGTATTAAAAAGTTGAGTTTGTATTCTGACTGACATTGCAAAGAGTTGCGTTCTTTCTACAGAGAGTGCGAGAGCCCATCGCCCGTATTGCTCCGCTTCACGAGCTCCTACTTCACGTGAGTATTTTGTGCATGTAAGAGTTAAGTTCGCCCGGACTTTGATTTTTAGAGCTTGTTTGCTTCGCTTCACGAGTTCTTCCTTGCAAGTTGTTATTGCTTAGCAATATTAGAATCGCCCGGATATTGGTTATATTAAAGAGAGTTGGTTACTTGCTTTTTCTTCTACATGCTTACCTAAGATGTGCTCGAATACTGCTTCTGCTTGTTTATTGTTGTTGACCATAGTTGCGCGTGTTGCTTTGCTATTTGTCATTAAGATAAGGTATATCGAGATAATTGCATTTCAACGAAGCAAAATTGAGAAACTGTAGAAAGCGACAAGTAGGAAAACATCACACAATAATTCGGCAAATTTCATCACGAACTGCTGTCACACGCAAACAGACGAACAACCTTCATACTATGGCCATTTCACTTTAGAAGAGTAGTTGGCAGTGGCACTGGAGCGGCTAGACGAGCCATGAAGAGCGGCCAGCAACGACGATCCTGTAATGTACCAAGAAGCTAAGATAAGAATAGCTGTTATTACTGCCGAAGTATTGTTTGATGTGAAGGTTAGTAGCTTACATACATAAATTCACATTGCTTGCTCAATGCAGGAGTATCGCCTAATTACAATAGATAGAAATATTGTCTACCTACGTACCTTAGAGAATGGCTGGCACACAGCTTGGGCAACAGCCTGCTCGGCGTCCTTCTTGAGAAGACACCACCTTTTAAACTTCTCAGCTGGTGGAGTAGTCGACGCCAACTTCACCTGTGATGACGTCGTTCAAAAGTAGTCAGACAATAAGAGGGAAAGGACGAAACAATTACCAACCTAGTAGCAGTGGGTAGCTCATTGTCCAACCGGCAGCAGCAATGACAGAGGCTCTGAGTTACTTTAGCCCGCGCCCTGCCAGTTGGCCCTGGAAGTATTTTCAAGTTAGTTCCGAACATAAAATCCTAGCAAAAACTAGTACGAGTCAAACCTATTTGATTGGGTTTTGGAGCCATCCGACAGCAGCAGCAATGACTTCAGGCTATCATTGAGGTCAGCCTGTGCTCTGCCATCAGCTAGGGATGGCTCTGAATGAAAATGTGATAATGTTTGAGAAAACGCACAATAATAAAGAGTGGCAATCTGATAAATGCAATGCTTCACAGCCACTCACATGAAGTGCCATCCCCATTGTGCCCCATCAACAGGTTACATGGAATGCCAGTAGTCGAGAAGACAATCCAAAACCCACTGCTTGCTTTGTGTGAGGCTCATGACATCTGCAAGTGAAACGAAATTTTAACCACCACAACTTGATTGAAAATTATCAGCTGTAACTCCTCACTCTGACAAAGTTCCTCCTTGTAGGCAGGCTGTTGCCACAATCTAGCTGTCTAGCCAGTCTGTTCCTTCCTTCCGTTGCATATCTTTCTGTTTCTGATGCATATCTTCCGTTTCGGATGCATATCTTACATTTCCAATGCAAAGCTTTCTTTTCTTGTGTTGTGTATTCTCTTTTGAATGATCAACTGTTTTTCTGTTTCTATTGCTCAGCTTCGTTTTCTTGTGCATAGCTTCATGTTCTAGCGCTTTGCAAGATGAGCCAAAGAAAACCACACCCTTGCCCTTGCTCTTCCTCTCAGAAGAGAGGAGGGGCATGGACAGGGGTGCGCTTTTATCTGGCCCACCTATTTATTCCTTTGTTGTGTCGTATCTCATTGTCCTATGTACAATTTCAGATTTCTCAGTATAAATCTTCTAGTCAAACAGCTTTCTCACTTTGTAGTCCTTGAGCTTTTTCTTCAACTGTGCATATGAATACTTCACTCTGACATAGAAGTTCTTGACATTGTCATTGGGCTGCCACCATCCACTGAATCTGAAGCCATTTTCAATGTACACCCCTTCCAGCTTCTTGACTCGACTGAGAGCAACATATATCTGACCTTTGGCAAAAATCTTCGATCCAATGTCTACCACGGCTGAATTGAGGCTCATTCCTTGTGATTTGTGAATTGTCACTGACCAAGCTGGAATTAGTGGGAACTGGACTCGATTGACAGATCTGCCATTGTATCGAAACTCTTGGGAGTACTCTTCAATTCTCACGGCGTCATCTCTGTTTGGGTCTTTGAATGGATTGCCGCTGTCTCTGTCATCAAACTGCACAAAAATTGCTCTAACACTTCTGTTGTCACCTCTAAACTCGAACGAGTGAACTTCTCCTGTCGATCCATTGATTATTCCATCTCCCAGATTCTTGATGCACATCACTCTAGAGCCAACGGAAAGAGTCAATACAGAGGAAAGGCCTCCAGCATTTCTGTCATCATCAGGTAGATCATCTGTCTCAGCAATACATCCACTTGCAGCATCATTGACCGAATAGACATCGCTCGATTGAATCGTCACTTCACTATTTCCAGTCTCAGTTGACAGTTTGTCTTGCTGAATACTATTGTAGTCTGCGACTTGTTCTTTTCTGGGATAGAGTCGCAAATCAGTTTTGAGGTCTCTAATCTCCTCTTCTGGCTTAATTCTGCTGTTCAGAAGGGCAACCTCTTTTCCTGTCAGCATAGAACCAATTCTGATTTTGTCGAGCATTCTGCACCATGGAACATCTTCTTTTTGTCTCATATTTTTCTCAAGCATCATCATATCAAAGTTCATAAACAGAGCGTGGCCAAAGCACAACTTGTCTTTCACTGGTGGAAGTTGGAAGAAGTCTCCAGAGAATATGACATTCATTCCTCCAAATGGCTCTTCATTGTCAAATATCTCTTGAAGTCTGTCATTGCAGAACACCAGCATTTTCTCTCCAAGCATGCTTATTTCATCAACTATGAGGAACTCCTTCTCTTGCATAGTAGCTTTCAGCCTTTGAAGGGTGTTGTACTGCAAATTCAGTTTTTCAAGCATCGTTCCATCGTGTTGAATAGGCAATTTCAAAAGAGAATGCAGTGTCACTCCATTGATCGCTTTCGCTGCTAGACCAGTCGGGGCGGCAACAGCTACTGGGTCATGACCGGAATGTTTTGCTCTCGTCAGTCTCAACCACTCGACAATAACTTCCAGAAGGAATGACTTTCCAGTTCCGGCATTTCCAGTCAAGAAAAGTTGTATCTGTTTCTTTTCCTTTTTGTCGTTCAGTCTCCAGTGCAAATATCTCAACACTCTCGTTTGGTCAGTCGACAGACTCTTCAATCTCTGGCGGAAGGCATCAGGCGACATTTCTCCAACGCTCAAACTCTGCCATTGTCTCTCTTCATTAATCGTCCAATTCTGTGGGTTTCTCTGTAGAACAACTGGGCACTCCATCTCGTCAGTGTCAACAGCATCATATTCATCAGCCAAGACTTGCTCCTCATCATCATCTTCAGCAACTTTCTCTTCCAAGGCAATGGCTGTTCGCAGTCTTTGAGCACTGGCAATCAGTTCACTCATAGCTTTTTCACTTTTGAGTTCTCCCTGATTCATCTGATCTTCCTTTGCCAAGAAAGCCTGTTCAATGTTGTCAAATCCTCCAGTCAGGTCTTCTTCAGTTCTGTGAGGCAAATGAAGTAGAAGCAAACTGTAATAATAGTCTTCAGTGTTCGTGCTCAGGTTGCTAGTTCTCAGACACAAGGCTCGAGTTCTTTTGTGCAAAGATCCACTTCTATCGATCAAGATCAACTGTGGTTTCGCTTCAGCAGGTCTCTTTTCATACCAAGACGCGAACTGAAACAGGGTCAGGTTGTCAAGCTCTCTAGGACGCTTGCGATAGACATCGATAATGTTGTCATCAAAACAATCTTCGATGGTTTCATCTTTGTTGTAATTGTCATCACTCATCTTTTGAGCCAGTTTCTCTCTATTGAGTCTCTTCATTCTCTTTTCGGGTCTCAAAGTACTCAGTCTCTTCACCTGTCGGTTGCTATACACCATGTCAATGTCCAAGATTCTGTATGCAGCCTCTTGCGCACTCATTTGTCTTGTCTTCATCTGGCACATTCCCAGCATCATCATTCTTCCCTCTTGACTCAAATTGCTTGCCATGTCCATGTTTTTCAACGTCTCAGCAAGTTTGCTCTTTAGATCGTCTGGCTCAGCTTTCATGCCATATTTGCACACATAGAACGCCAGCCCTTTCTCTCCATAGACCAACTGTATATCCATATTAGCTCTCCAGCGTTTCAAGATTTCTGGGTTGTAGGCATTGATCATCTCAGAGTCCTTCGCTCTTCTCAATTCATAGAAGTTTCCAACACAAGTGGCTCTTTGCTCAGTGAACAATATTCTTGTTCTATCGCATGCTCTTCTGGGGTAATGAAATCGACACCTCTGTTTTTTCTGGCACGTTGCAGTGTGATTATGTTTCTGAACTTGGACCAATTCTCTCATTTCCTCATCATCAGGCCATTCTGTGCTAATGATTCTGTCAATGTAATCAACGATTTCCTCTTGAGAGCTTCCTTTTGCCAGTGACGGGGCTTCTGCTATCCACAAGAACAAATGAAAGTGAACAGATCCTCTGTTTTGAAATTCAACTCTTCCGTGGTAGTCTTCAACAGTTCCAAGGACTTTTGATTTCTGTAGAAACCTTAGCAGTTCTCTGAATCGTTTGTCGGCGTGTAGCGCAGCAATCACAGGATCCGATTTCACACCTTGTGCCATGTTCACATAGTCATCACCCAAGTCATCTCTGAGCAAAGTTTCCAGTTCAGGCCATTGCAAGTCAGCGCATGAAAGTGTTATGAAGAGGTCTGGCGGTCCAATGCATTTCACCTTTGCTAGCAGGTCCCATAGCTTGTCTTTCCAATAGGAGCTCATTCCTCTTTGCTGTTTGGTGAACATCAGAGAATTTGTGAGTAGGTCTGGATTCTGTGTTAGGTTCAAAACGTCTCCAATTGTCACTGGCACAGTCTTTTCACTCCCTTGTTTGGTTGTCTTTCGAAGGTTCGAAACATAGAAACTGACCAGCTTTTTCAACACTTGTCTTTCATATCGATTTGTTGCAGTGACTAGATATGGTATATCACAGCGAAATCTGTTGTCTTCGTGGAGAATTCGACTCTGAAGGTACTGCAGAAGCGTCAGTCGTTCATCTCTCTCTGTGTCAAAGTCATTTCTGCCATAGGGGAAGAGCCATGGAAAAGCCAAACACTCAGCGAATTTTCTGTCTGCAAAGCTCAGTGGATTGCCTTCTGATCTGGGGAAATCGATTTTCACTCCACCTCGTTTCAGATACTCATCAATCTTTGTTCTCGGACTCTCATAGTCGATTGGAATGGCTCCAGTTTGACCGATTTGTTCCAAGACTGCATCGATTGTTTCATCTGACGTTTTCAAAGCTTCCACATCAATCTCACAGTCTCTGTACAGCCAATTGTTGTTTTTCAGCCACTTCAATCCAGCAACAATCGCCATTGGTCTGATATAGTGTTGCGTCTTTCCAGAAATGCACACAACGCCAGATCTTTCAATATCAGGGGGCAAAACTTTCAGAGTCTGTTCAGGATCACAAGGGAAGTGAATGGCGAGACCATCTTGAGCAAACTGTCCTTCTCCTGGCAGCTTCAGTAGAGTCATGTAGGTTTGCACTTGGCAGACAAATCTCTTCTCAACAAAATTCAAGAGCTTCAATGAACTTGGCACCTTGTCAAGTCTAAGGCTATTGGACCAACTCTTCACTGGCAATTGATTGTCACGAATTCTTTTTTCACAGCTGTAGCAAAGTCTGTCATTTTCATTTAGCATCAATCGTTCTGTGATTTCATTCTCTTCACTCAGATGGTAGGAGCTTTCAAACCACAACATTCTCAAGCAGCTTTTGCACACACTGTTCAACTTGCCAGAGATTGCAGCTTCATACTCCTTGGCAATGCTGTCAAGCTGAGGGTTGCTCTTCTGCGTTGTTCTGCACAATCTCATTCGTCTGGCTTTGACAACTTTTTCTGCATCTTTCTCTACTTCTGTCTGCTTGGATCGAAATTGTTGCATTCTCAAAATCTTCTCCTCTCTCTCTTTCTCTTTCTGCTGTTTTGTCTGTCGCGATGGCAGGTGTTGTTTTCTCTTTATATTGTCAGCTTTGTCCTTCTGTCTCTGTTCGTCACTCTGTCGCGATCGCAGTTTTTGCATCCTCTCCACCTTGTCATCTTTGTCCTTCTGTCTCTGTTCGTCACTCTGTCGCGATCGCAGTTTTTGCATCCTCTCCACCTTGTCATCTTTGTCCTTCTGTCTCTGTTCGTCACTCTGTCGCGATCGCAGTTTTTGCATTCTCTCCACTTTGCCCTCTTTGTCTTTCCGCTTCTGTTCGTCACTTTGTCGCAATCGCAGTTGTTGTTTTCTCTTCATATCATCAGCTTTGTCTTTCTGCTTCTGTTCGTCACTCTGTCGCGATCGCAGTTTTTGCATTCTCTCCACTTTGTCCTCTTTGTCCTTCTGCTTCTGTTCGTCACTCTGTCGCGATCGAAGGTTTCGCACTCTCTCTCTCATGCCCTCTTTGTCCTTCTGCTTCTGTTCCTCACTCTGTCGCGATCGCAGTTGTTGTTTTCTCTTCATATCGTCGGCTTTGTCTTTCTGCTTCTGTTCGTCACTCTGTCGTGATCGCAGTTGGTTCTGCATTCTTTTCAAGCATCTCTTTGCTTCTTCGCTTCTTGTTTTCTTCATCTCTCTTCTTCTGTTCATATCTTTCTCTCTTCAGTCGTCTCGTTCTCTCTGATGGGGACTCATTTTTGTGTAGCTCCAAAGCGTCACTGTTATTGTCTGTCGGTTGCTCAATCTGGTCGACCTCAATGGATTCCTCATTGACTTTCTTCAGCAGTATCAGCACTATACCTCTCAGGGGGCAGTTCTCTCCTTCTTCAGAATTCACAAGCAACTCACAGCACTCTTGCAGACTCCTTTCGAATGGCGCTTCATCTCGCATGTCATTCAAAATGTAGCACTCTCCTTCTTTCACCTTCACTGTTGTCACAAAGTGGTTGCTGTGGTTCCTGATCAAGCCGACTGGACTGAACGTATCATTCCCAAGTCTCACCTTCTCTGGCAGCTTCAAATCTTTCACGTGGTTGCCCATGAAATTCGTCTCCAAGAACAGGTAGCCTCCACTATTGATCGACTTCACTTCTTTGAATTCAGAGCACATCTCACACCTTTCTTGAGTGAACTGCATGAAGCTGTCGGTCACATAGTCTTGGAACTCTCTCGAAGCATCACTGTCATCGTCTGCAGTGTTCACCATCAGCTTGCCGATCGTCTGTTCACTTTCGTGGCCATTGTGACACTGGGTCGAGATCTTCAAGCCGAGCAATTCTTTCTCATAGTCACTGGTCATCAAGGCGTCGGGCAGCGAGTTCACAGTGGCCAGTAACGTTCCCTTTCTTTTCTCGGGTCCTCCAAAGTCGTCAGGGTACAATTCAAAGGCCTTGTCCCAGGTGCCATCAATGAAATAGCTGACGTTCAGTCTCGCTCCCATTCTGAGTCTCTCAATCTGCCGCTCAGTCATACCTTTCTTGATCTTGGCAGTCAACGCCTCAGTCACGCGCTTTCGTCCACCGAAGTTCTGCTTCAGAGTGTCCATGAACTCACCAGTCTGCTTGCTGTAGTCGACTTCAGGCATGACAGTCATCGTCATCAGATCCACGAATGAGTCGATCGCGCACGAATTCATGTTGTTGCGAGCGTCATTTCCCATTGTGTTCATCGTCTCTTCAATGGTACTCTTCTTTTCAAATCGATTGTGGTTGATCGACCAAGTCGGAACGAACTTTTTGTACTGCACGTCGCCATTCTGATTCGATTGAGTGATTTCCACACCTTTGCCAAACACGTTCACGCATGAGAAGGTCTCACCAAGGTCAATCAAGCGTCTAGCCATCTTTATTCTCTCACAAAGGCTACAGGTGCAATCACAGTGCGTCAGTGCTTCTCAAATGCGTCTCTCTTTCAGAATTCGTGCTAGCAGCAGCGTCAGTGCAGTGCGTCACCCTTTCAGTGGGTTGCGTTCCAATTCTTTGGTATCTCTTTCTGTTCTGAGGTTTGTCTGTCAGTTCCAAAGCAAGTCTGCCAGCAGCCGATGAGCCCAAGGACATCTGAATGAAGAGGAAATCGAAGTTTGTTTAGCGCACACATAACGGGGGTCGGGGGGGGGGTTTTCCTTTTCGGGCCCCTCTTTTCTGCCTTTCCTCCTCGCCGCCGCCGCCGCCTGAAAAGGTGAAACGCGAAGGGTAAATCTCGCCTACCGTATTCCCTAGGGGGTTACGGTAGCCTGGTAGAGCGAGCGTCGAAAGTCGGCTCTCGGATTACGGTATCTGAATACCATTGCCAAATATCATTGTAATTGTAATTGCTAAATACCATTGCAATTGCAATTGCTAATTGCAATTGAATTGCAATTGCTAATTGCAATTGAAATAGCCCTATTTAAGGACCGAATTATGCTCATTTTGGCATTCGTGCTACTTTTGTTTTAAGTCGCTATGAGCAAAACCGCAATTCCCCTCTACATACTAGAACAAAAGCAGGCGTTCGAGAAGTTCCTTCTCCTTCAGCCCGAGTCGAGAGGACGCTTTCTAAAGTTCCAAAGCAGTCAGCTGTTCAGAAGAGCCGTAACCGAGATCGCCTATCAAATCCACAACAAAAGCGTACCTATTCCCGAGCACTTAGCTCGCTCTGGAGCTCTCCTCAACTTTCTGAACAAACTTTTTGGAAGAAGAAAGCGCGCCGATTACAAATTCGAAACTAAACTGCGGAAACAGAGGGAGCTAATCAAATCTACCCACTTCGTCAGGCTAATCGTCGTCACATTTCTGCACTTTCTGAGAGATTTACGCTCGAGCCATGGACAAAACTAGCAGAAATATTTCCGTGGTCGTCGACAGCGCCAACGCGCTCTTCGACGCCTTCGATGCGGGCGACGAAGGAGCGAGAGTTTGCTCTTTCAAATACGTACTTCCCTTTCCGATTAATGCGCATTCGACGACGCAGGACGATTGGCAGTGCGCTCTGACTTACTACAACTTATTCGTGGACAACGCTCTGTTTCCGTTCCCCGGAGGGACTATCGTCGCTACGACGGAAGGCGGCGCGTCCCGAGAGGAAACGATAGAAAGATCGTACAGGCGCGGAGTCAAAGAATACCTGACGCACATCATGAAACGCTTCGGAGGAGAAAAGACCAACGATGTATTGGACTTGAAGCAGAGAGCCGACGGTCGAGTGGAACTCAAAGTTAAAGAACCGTGGACGCTTACCGTACCGTGGGAGATAGCCTGGAAGCTAGGCTTGACCCGAGCCGGACGGAGCGTCCCGACGATCGCCGCGGCCGGCCGAATGCTGAGCGGACGCCCTCAGCCGCTGCGGTCCAACTACTTCGTAGAAGCGGACTTTCTGAAGAAGAATACGATAGTCGAGAGTAAGTATTTCGGTTCTTTGGGAATACTAAAAGAAGTAGCGGAAGATACCGATATAATCGAGAATCGTTTCAAGATGCCAATGAGGCTCTTTTTAGCAAAGAATTACATTACCGAAATGCGCTTTACGCTAAGGTATTGCGACGATGGCGAACCGGTCAGATTCGCCGACGATAGGTTAAGTTTCAACTTCGAGCTATTCTTCTTTTGGTGCGCCTTTCCGCGACCCGTGTGATATTTCGTAATTGCCAGTATCCGCAATTTAAATCTTACAGTATCCGTGCGATGCGTGATTTGAATATTTCAGTATTCGCGCGATGCGTATTTAAATATTACAGTATCCGCGCGATGCGTATTTAAATCTTACAGTATCCTCTATAAAAGGACCGTTTATTGCGATATTCGTTCATTCGTTGCGAGATTAAATTCGTGTTTTAAAATGCCTAAAAAGCCGCCCGCTAAAAAGCCCGTTAACGTTATTAGAAGGAAAAAACCCATTTCGCAAGAAAAGAAGGATTTTAGAGAAAAATTAGCTGCGGCTAGAGCTTCAGCGTTCAGACTGCAGCAACTTCAGCAGCATCGCTTGCTAGTCAAAGAGAAACGCGCACCTAAGCCTAAGCCGACGAAGCGCGCTAAAAAGAACTACAAACATGGCGCCTAAACGGAAGAGAGGGGACGTAAGCGCTATGGGCGCCGTAGAGCTGACGCCCGCGGACGTCCTAATGGTGACGCAAGCGCAAATAGAGCCCCTTTACATGAATGAAAATAGCGGGGAGATTAAGTTTCAAATCGGGACTAGGCATACTAGCTGGCTGTCCCTTTTCGTCTATTTGAAGTTGGTGTGGAAGTTACAACGCAAAAACAACGTCGCATTGACCGACGCCGATTTAGTGGCGCCTTGCAACCTGGCGCCCATATGCGCTTTCGACAACCTGACGCTCTCTATCAACGGCATGATGACGCAGACGAAGGCGGGCTTTCAACACTACGTATCCTACTTGACGAACGATTTGGGATACGACAAAGAAGCTAAGGACAATATGCTACAGACTACTTCGTTCTACTACCCCGATGAAAAAAATAGTTTTGACGAAACTAAGGACAACTCGGGCTGGGTGCTGAGAAGGGATAAGACGCAAGACGGAGATATCATGGAAGCGATCGTGCAATTGCCTCTGGATTTAGCCGTAGGCAGTCGTAAGCCCTCCCTGCTCTGTTTGCCCCCCTTCGCCGACGTCACAATCGCGCTCAACCACGCCAACGACAACACGAGGCTGCACAAGGGCTCAGCCTCCAAGCAAGATTACGAAATGAGAATTCTGAAAGCCAACCTCATCGTGGATTACCTCACCTTAAGCGATCGATTCACTAGCTCTATCACGAGGGACTTTCAAGCCGGCAAGTCCCTCAAGTACTCGTTTAACAGATTCGGCGTCAACGGGCCCCATTTCATCAAGAGCGGCTCTTCCAACTTTACTTGCCAAGTGTCGCAGGGCAAAGTGCCCCAATACTTGGTGGTCTTCCTAACCAGAGCCGCCGCCGAAACAGATCAGACTAAGAACTCTTTCCTCATCCCTAACGGAAACGTGAGCAAACTAGCCGTGAGCGTCGACGGCGTTATGATTCCGCCCGAAGAGTTATCTTCGGCTAGGTTTAATTTCGTACCCGCCCAAATGCCGCCTCCGAACATGAAACAGTGGTACTATCGCGTGCTGACTCTCTGCAACGAACTAACTGGCGACAAAGGGCGATTCTTCGCACCCCTCTCGGAAGGTCGATGGAACTCCGACGCTTGCTGGTTCGTTATCAATTTGGGAGGTTCGAACATAATTTCGGGAGGAAGCGCCGCGAGGGGACCTATCTCTACCGAGGACGACGAAGAGAACGCCGGAGAACGAAGATCTGGCACTATGCAACTCATGATTCAATTTCAGAAACCAAACGACGTAGACTACAACGTTAGAATTCTGGGTTTGTTTCGCGAAGATATGTACATAGACGGTTCTGGGATGGTAAGCTTGACCTATACGCCCGGTTTCATGCAGTAAAACCCCGCGAATTTATTCGTTCGCCCGCTATTTGTCTACTATGTGTCGCGTATTTGTTAACAAAAACTCTCGAAAATGTATCTCGCAACGCAACGCACCGCAAAGGGGCGGAACGCGAACGCTCGCTTCCTCCGAAAATCTTCGAGTTTGGAATGGTATTACTAATAAACTCTCACCTTTATTGCGAGCTCCATTCCAGTTTCCAGCGGTTCCAAGCTCCATTCCACTTTCAGCAGTCCAAGAATTAGTAAATTCCAGCTCCACAATTCCAGAATCGGCGATAAGCGGCTATCGACGGTCGCAGAATTGGTAAATTCCAGTTCCATAAATCCAGAATCGGCGAGCATAGTAAATAGTCTGGTCGGCGCTCGCAGAATTGTTAAATTCCAGTTCCAGAATAGCGAATAAATAGACGGGTATCGGCGGAATTCGACTCGCATTTGCGCGCGTGCGAGTAGACTGAAGTGGGAAGGCCAGCGCGGGAGGGAGGGAGGGATGGGGAGGGAGGTCTCGGGAGGGAGGGAGGTCTCGGGAGGGAGGCAGCGTTTTAGGGAGGAAGGGTCTCGGGAGGGAGGGAGCGTGTTAGAGAATGAGGCTTTTAGGGAGGGAGGGTCTCGGGAGGGAGGGAGGTCTCGGGAGGGAGGGAGGTCTCGGGAGGGAGGCAGCGTTTTAGGGAGGAAGGGTCTCGGGAGGGAGGGAGCGTGTTAGAGAATGAGGCTTTTAGGGAGGGAGGGTCTCGAGAGGGAGGGAGGTCTCGGGAGGGAGGGAGGTCTCGGGAGGGAGGGAGGTCTCGGGAGGGAGGGAGGCTTGTAGGGTGGGAGGGAAGACGCAAAACGACGTTCGCCGTCTACCGTATCTTCGCGCGCGTCTACGAATACCTACGTATTTGCGAGTTACGGTACCTACTTTTTGCGAATTTTACCACAATTTGACCGAATTCGCGTTGGTTCTCCAGCATCTTAGCGCGACTTCGCCGCATTTTGCGTAATTCGACCGCGATTTTTACGCAATTTAATCGAATTTGTCTCGGTTTTTCCGCATTTTATCGCAAATTTTTCAAATTTTGCGTAATTCGACCGCGATATTCACGCAATTTCATCAAATTCGTCTCGGTTTTCCCGAATTTTAGCGCAAATTTATCGCATTTTGCGTAATTCGATAACAATTTTTACGCAATTTAACCAAATTTGCGCAAGTTTTCAGTATTTTACCTCGAATTCGCCGAATTTTTGCACAATTCGACATCATTTTATACGCAATTTTCCCAAATTTGCGCAAGTTTTCAGTATTTTACCTCGAATTCGCCGCATTTTTGCGTAATTCGACACCATTTTATACGCAATTTACCCAAATTTGCGCAAGTTTTCCAGCATTTTACCGCGAGTTCGCCGCATTTTGCGTAATTTTGAAGCATTTTTACGCAATTTAACCACATTTGCGCCAGTTTTCCCGCGTTTCGACGCGGTTTTACCGTACTCTTACGGAATTTCACTACAGTTTTGCATAAACGAACCGAGCGCGCCTAGCGTAATACGTAGAGCGCGCTAGGAAGTAACGACAATCCGAGTAAGGCGGCTAGGAAGCGACAACACTTCGCAAGAAAGTTTTCCCAAGCGCTTTTGGCTTCAGAAGCGGCGCCGGCGAAGTTAGCCGACGAACGACGGCGCTTCTCCTCTCGAAAAGAGTGGGAAGAGCGCGGACGGCTGTTTCCACCCGCCGCTCGCTGCGGGGCGCGTAATAGGTCTGCTCTGCTCGACGGGGCGGCGGCGCCCCATCGCCGCGTCAGTCTCCGCGGGCGGCGCTTTGCTCTCCCGTCGAGAGACGAGAGGCGATACGCGGCGCTTTACTCTCCCGTCGAGAGACGAGAGGGGGGCGGCGGCGGGAGAGACGAGAATTGCGAGCTTCCCAAATATATTTCAGTTCCAAAATCCATTCGCAATTGCAATGGTATTTAGATAGCGTAATCCGAGAGCCGACTTTCGACGCTCGCTCTACCAGGCTACCGTAACCCCCTAGGGAATACGGTAGGCGAGATTTACCCTTCGCGTTTCGCCTTTTCAGGCGGCGGCGGCGACGCGAGCTCGACGCGAACAGCTGCTCCGACGCGTCAAAACTGGAGGAGCCGGAAAAGCGATCGCTTCTCCCAAAGTGCGACGCTTCGGAAAAGACCCCCCCCCTTGTTCTTCGATCGGTCTGCAAAGTACAACGCTTCAAAAAAGACCCCCCCCCCTTCCTGGCTAAAAGAATTGTCCATTCGAGACAAGGCTTCTTTGGAAATTGTCCGCTCGAGACAAAACTTCTTTGGAATGGATGGCGGGTGATTCAAATTTTTGAAATGGCGGGCTCCTGGGTAAAAATATTTTCCATTCGAGACCCTAGATTTTCTTAGTAAGTTTCCCTGATTCTCAATCATTTCCCCAAATGGAGTACCCCCACGTTAAAGGGGTCAAAAGTCAATGGCTCGCCCGACTACTTAGAAAGCACAAAATAGTAGGGTGTATACTATGTATGTGTAGTCTATATTAATATGAAATGACCGACAGACAGTGCTACTACTAGAATGGCGACCGGAGTCGCTTTACTGGTCCTGGCTTCCGCCAATTCTTCTACCTATGCAATATGTGCAAACAAAACGTTTCGTTGTAGCTGATCAGGCAATTAGTTTGCAGTTCTCTTCCCTCCTTCTGAGGTTACATGGCACCAAACCAATGCAACGTGCACGATAATTTAGCGTAAACTGCTCTGCGTGTGGTCAACACAGTTCAACTTGGTTTTCTCATGCATAACAACAATGTGAAACATCTCGGCCGTGCAAACCAGAATATTTTGTGCCAGCCTGGTGCTCGTACTGCCAGGTGCTCGTATCGAGTCCCGTACCGGGCTCTTGCGTAAATACAACATCAGTCCCACGGCCGACATGAGGGCGGACGGCGCAATCCTCCAGAATGTGGAATAGTGCACGATCTGGAGGGGTGCCCCTCCAAACTGCGTAGTATGGCGCGTTCTGGCAGGCAGCCCCTCCAGAATGCGCAATCAGTTGCTAGAACGTTTTTATTCTTTTGATTTTCGTTTAATTTTTTTACCAGGAAGTTATTTCCTTCCATATCAGACTATGCTTAGGCTCGCTGTGCGCCCAGAGAGGGATCACAAGAGCCAGTCGGCGTCGCAGTCTGGCGGGTCGAAGCTTAGGCTTAACGCGACCGGTGACCGCAGACCGACTTCAGTGCGCGCGGAGCTGTTGATGTCCCAGGTACTGACTGTCAGTAGCAATTCGCATCTTTACGTGCACTCCATGAAACATTCGCGACGCCGCAGCGCGCGCGGCACAATTGTTCGCCCCTGTATGCAGTGATGCTGTATGTGTTGCAGGCCATGGCCGTCTTCAGGCCATTGCCGTCTAGACGGCTATTGCCCGGTCGATCAGGCCGTGGCCGTCTGGACGGCGTTGGCCTGATGCGTCAGGCCATGGCGGTCTTCTGCTCGAAAAGACGGCCATGGCCTGGTGGACCAGGCCGTAGCCATCTTCGAAACGATGATGACGAAGACGACGACGACGACGATGACGACGATGACGTGCTCATGCTCCGTGCTCGCATTCATGCTCCGTGTGGCTAGTGTGGACCAGTCGTTTGTCACATGGGCTGAGGGTCGCAGACCAGCCACTTTGGTCTCAAACCTGATTTCTCACACTGTGCTGCAAATCCCGGACAGGTTCCCTGAGCTAGGCCACCAGATCCTGCATTATGTAGTAGTACTGCCTCGAAAACGACAACAACAATGGTGACGACATGAAATCCTATATTGTAAGTCTAATACTAGGAGTCTGATAGGCGTGATGAGGTTGGTTTGACTGTAGATGAAATCTGATCACCATGAAGGGAGGAAATGTTTGTTTCTTGCCATCTTATGCGTGTATATTGGGTGGAACACTTGACCAATCTCAGTAGAAGCGACCTTGAAACCAACTATTACTTCTTTCAAACGTTGCGGTCTTGAGTGCCCTTCTTGAAACATCTTTGCACATAGTTGTTGTGGCAACAATTGAAGAGGCCTGCGAGATGAAGAATGTGACACTCTTTGTCACCGTTAACCATTCACGTAACCAACCACCACTCTACTAGAATGCCAGTCGTGACTGTCAACCTCACTCACAGGTTTGGGGCCGTATTCATAAAACTACTAAAACATGTTTTACCCTAACACATGTGTTTGAAATCGAGCCAAACACAGGTAGCGACCAATCGACAGTTAATCACTTGCGCTTTACCTAAATCACACTATTGGATATCTTGTTTGGCTCAAGAGGCGTAGAAGATTGGAATGGGACAGTTGACAAAGATGTTGATGTCACAGATTTTTCGGTGCGCAACCACCCCCCCCCCCCCCAATTGCTACCTCGATTAGCTATCATGCACAGGGAGGGGGGGGGGAGGGCTTACCGTAAATACCTCAATATGCCCCCCTCTTCATGACCGTCTTGTACAGCATGCTTTTGAAGTTGAGGAAGAGGAGGGGACTTACCAAACTATGTACGGAACCTGGCTTTGTAAGCGTTTCATAAAAAACATTTAAGATGATGCAGTCTACGCACTTTGTTACTGCGGCATAACCATTGTTATCAACTCCAGCTGCGCTGCCATGCCAGCCGCACCGTTGCATTCTTGTCTAGTCTATGCGATTATACTCTATACTCTATACGACTATACTATGACCACTACCACTAAGAGAAAAGCCTCCCTCGTGAGTGTCAGTCTCACTTACAGGTCCGGTTGTCATATCGCTAAGTGAAAGTTTCTCACTCAGCGATTTGGCTGGCAGTTGGCGAATTCACTCACTGATTTACCTACCAGATAGGGAAGCGAATCTGAGTACCGAACAATCCGCCAAAAGGAGACCCGTATATGAACGTGGGCATCAGCAGCGTCTACACGTATGATGAGAGCGGACCAGGGCTTGTTGGAAAGTGTAGTCGTTGTTGTAGTAACCTGTGAACACTATTGGAGACATCTGCATGCACAACTGCAATAAAGGCAACGCGAAACACCTTTCTCTCTTCTACGTGTGATCAATACAGTTCGTATTGTAATTGGATGTGATGGAATGTTTCGCCTTCGTGACATAAGCAAACATGCATCACATGTTGTTATTCTTGGGTTCTTCGTCTTCGCGTGAAAATGGAATGGTGCAGTCTAGCTGTGTAGGTATTGCTGAGCGTTTTGGCGATCGAACCTGAGTACCGTACAAGAAGCACCACTTCACTCGCGGTCAATCACTGGTAGGGTAACACTTCGATAAAGTGCGATAGTAGTGAGTCGTTACTGCAATAGCCACAGAGCGAATGCCACCACAAAGCGACAACTAAGAGAAGGACTACGAAGACCGGAAGACCGGTTCGGTTTCCTTTATCTTTACTTACAACTGCTAGTACTACGCGCGTACTTCGGTGAAGAAATCTCCATAGTTCGGTGAGGTGGAGAACCTCCCTCCCCATAACGGACAAAATGGTAGTTGTGGGGGATCGGAAGGTGTCAATAAACACTGACTACACTGGGTTTCTGGAGACAAATGAACGTGACGCGCTTGAAAAGTGGCTCAGTGGTCCCTCTTTCAACAAGGCCAAAGAAAGGCCGCGCGCATTCGTCGGATGGATGGCCTACCTGATGCACTTCGTGGGCGCCATTCCCTCCCTGTTAGTAATCTTCAAATTGTCTTTGTCAAAAATATAATAATTGACAATTTAGCAGGTTATTTCCGTCGAAAACCGCATAGTCGCATAGCGTGCACCTTACCTTAACTCATAGGTCCAATTGACCGTAAATCCTCCAATAAACGTCATGGACGCTTGTTTTTGCAACCTATGTGACCATCATGTGGCTGGTTTTTGTGCATTCCCATAGGTTCCTGGGGGGGGGGGGTGGTTACCCCTCCTCCACCCCGGACCGAACCTGACGACGTTCAGGGCGACCCTCTCCCCAACCTCCAATCTCGTACCGACCCCCCCCCCTCCCTAGCGACCCCAAATTTACAGAAAAATGTCGCCTGCGCCTGCGGCGCTATTTTGTTGTTTTATTTTGTGTTTGGGCCCTTTCCTAGTTAGTATACGGCCTTTGTACGCATGTTTGTGGTGCTTTTTGAGTAAAATAAACGTCTTTTGCGCTTTTTGAAGCAAACAAAAGCAAACTTTCTTGCAAAGAGTGACCCCCATGCCCTGTTTGAATGGCCATCCGGAAACTGAGTCAAGATCAGGACGACCCCCCCCCCCCCCCCGGTACCCAAGTTGCCCCCCCCCCCCGGTCCCGGTCCAAATATGGTAGGAATCTGTGGGCATCTATTGTCATGGCCCCTAGAGTATTCGACTTGTTACATAAGTTTTTGTTAGGTGGCAATGAGGGGCCACACTTGACCGCAGGTTCTGACGCCGCCCAAATTTGGACCAGACAGTTGGGGTTGTTCGTTTCCAAATTTTTGCTTAAAACTACACTTGGATGCAAAATTACCCCCCCCCCCCCCGCCACGTTCCTTCCACTTGGCGCCTAAAACGGGCCTCTAAGAAGGTCGGCAATACTCTGGGTAGGTAATATCCAATAGCAACAAGAAGTCATCAGGCATGGCTCGGCTAAACGTACCACAGATTCAGCTTTGAATCTCTATGTATGAAGTAGAACAATGGTGAATGGATTACGATTTTTTTATTTTAGCGCAGAATCCTTGGCCATGCGGTTCACTGCTGATCAGCAAACGGAGGAGGCTCACAACTTCCGCAAGAAGTTGAAGGACCAGTGCTCAGCCGGAGAGTGGTTTGACGAGCTTCACCCCTGGGAGGTGGCCGAATTCGCTGGTATGCCTTACAGTGCTTTCTCGTGTCCACATCTAGTTATTCCGTTATCCACTAGCATAAATACTTGGCCCCCCCCGGAGCTTATTTTTTCGCCGCCCTGAGGGGCGGCGAACATTCCTGATCAATTTATGGATCAGTACCCACCAATGCGCATTATAGGCAACAATTACCCAAGAATGGCACAAACTACCTTTGGAAACTCGAGGTAACTGCGGCGAAACTCCCTGAAGAAATGCTCAACTTTCTATTCTGACACACTATTGAATATACTCCTCAAATGCACAACACACTATGCAGTGCCAATCAACCATCATCTTGTACCCAGTTTTTGCTCTAAGCTTGTTTCAACTTCCCTCTAGAGGGGTACTATTGGAGGGGATGGGGGCTTAATATTTCGACCCCATCTCCGGGTGCCCAAGGTACACGAAATGTACGTATGTTATACAGAATATATTGTACCTTCCAGGCACTGAATGTCCTTAACTATTTTTTATCTAGTTATTTTCTACATATCGTATTATTTATTAACAGAAGAGGGCCTCGTGGCACAAAGGAAGTTGTACGAAGAGCTGTTCAAGCAGCAGGCCAAGGGTGGCAAAAACGCCGACATCTTGAAGCCCTTCATGGTGGACTGTTTGGCCGGTGTGTTTATGCCATCAATTACCCTTAGCTTGAATTGTGTCAGAATGGGTTTGAAAAACTTTTTTCAGAGGAGTCGGAGCGCATTGCCAAGCGCGACCTTGAAATTCAGATCGAGCTGAAAGCCAAACAGAGGGAACAAGAAAGGGCCTACGAAGTTAGATCGTCGGCCGAGTTTTGCCAGTTGAGGGAGACCATCAGGTAGAGCTACAAATGCATTAATAATTGCATTCTAGGGTAGCAGTTAAT
>JASAMZ010001161.1:0-11399 GCA_030248115.1 Linhomoeus sp. GSCO2_2 | reverse complement strand
ATGGTGTTGGTTCATTTACATATCACTAACAGGACAGATTTTGCAACAGGAGAAGTCTTGCAACAGGACAGATTTTGCAACAGGACACATCTTGCAACAGGACAGATCTTTCAACAGGACAAATCTTGCAACAGGATAGATCTTGGAACAGGACAGATTTTGTCTAACAGGACAGATCTTGCAACAGGACAGATCTTTAACAACAGGACATATCTTTGCAACAGGACAGATCTTTCAACAGGACAGACCTTGCAACAGGACAGACCTTGCAACATGACAGATTTTGCAACAGGACAGATCTTGCAACAGGACAGACCTTGCAACAGGACAGATTTTGCAACAGGACAGATCTTGCAACAGGACACATCTTGCAACAGGACAAATCTTGCAACAGGACAGACCTTGCAACAGGACAGACCTTGCAACAGGACAGATTTTGCAACAGGACAGATCTTGCAACAGGACAGATCTTGCAACAGGACAGATCTTGCAACATGACAGATTTTGCAACAGGACAGATATTGCAACAGGACAGACCTTGCAACAGGACAGATCTTGTAACAGGACAGATCTTGCAACATGACAGATTTTGCAACAGGACAGGTCTTGCAACAGGACAGACCTTGCAACAGGACAGATTTTGCAACAGGACAGATCTTGCAACAGGACAGATCTTGCAACAGGACAAACCTTGCAACAGGACAGACCTTGCAACAGGACAGATTTTGCAACAGGACAGATCTTGCAACAGGACAGATCTTGCAACAGGACAGATCTTGCAACAGGCCAGATTTTGCAACAGGACAAGTCTTGCAACAGGAGAGACCGTGCAACAGGACAGACCTTGCAACAGGACAGACCTTGCAACAGGACAGACCTTGCAACAGGACATACCCTGCAATAGGACAGACCCTTCAGCAGGACAAATCTTGCAACAGGTCAGACCTTGACAATGAACAGGACGGACGTTGCAGCGCGCGTGCGAGGCGACCAGCGCCGTTGGCTCACAACAGGACAGATTTTGCAACGGACAGACCTTCAACAGGACAGATCATGCAACAAAACATTACGGCCATTGACGACTACATTCCATGCTATTCAGATCACAGAAATTCTTCTGCAACAGGAAGGAACGGCTAGTACGGATGACAATGTCTGTCTGTCTGTCTGTGTGTCCGTCCGTCCGTCCGTGGCACCGAAGTAAAATATGTGGTATATGTGGTCAAGTAGAGTCGAGGTCGCTGAGTACGGATCCGGTGTCCGTTTGTGTTGCTAATTTCGCATTTTCGAGATATTCGCAATTAAAATTCGAAAATGTCGAAAATCGACTTTTTCGTCTGATGCGTTAGCCGCGAAATTTCTTCAGAAATGGAAGGAGCATGGACCGCGGATAATTTGTAACACAAAAGAAATTTTTTGCAAATGTGGAATTCAATAGAAATGCGCAATTATTTGTCAAAATAGCATAAATTGACTAAAATACAACATCATTTATTGACGAATGTGAATGCAGAAATGGAAAGGTCTGACCTGTTGCAAGATTTGTCCTGCTGAAGGGTCTGTCCTATTGCAGGGTATGTCCTGTTGCAAGGTCTGTCCTGTTGCAAGGTCTGTCCTGTTCCAAGGTCTCTCCTGTTCCACGGTCTCTCCTGTCTAAAGACTTCTCCTGCTGCAAAATCTGGCCTGTTGCAAGATTTGTCCTGTTGCAAGGTCTGTCCCGTTGCAAGATCTGTCCTGTTGCAAAATCTGTCCTGTTGCAAGGTCTGTCCTGTTGCAAGGTCTGTCCTGTTGCTAGATCTATCCTGTTTCAAGATCTGTCCTGTTGCAAAATCTGTCCTGTTGCAAGGTCTGTCCTGTTGCAAGGTCTGTCCTGTTGCAAGATCTCGTCATGTTGCAAGATCTGTCCTGTTACAAGATCTGTCCTGTTGCAAGGTCTGTCCTGTTGGATATCTGTCCTGTTGCAAATCTGTCATGTTGCAAGATCGGTCCTGTTGCAAGATCTGTCCTGTTGCAAGTTCTGTCCTGTTGCAAAATCTGTCCTGTTGCAAGGTCTGTCCTGTTGCAAGGTCTGTCCTGTTGCAAGATTTGTCCTGTTGCAAGATGTGTCCTGTTGCAAGATCTGTCCTGTTGCAAAATCTGTCCTGTTGCAAGGTCTGTCCTGTTGCAAGATCTGTCCTGTTGCAAAATCTGTCATGTTGCAAGGTCTGTCCTGTTGCAAGGTCTGTCCTGTTGAAAGATCTGTCCTGTTGCAAGATATGTCCTGTTGTAAAGATCTGTCCTGTTGCAAGATCTGTCCTGTTGCAAAATCTGTCCTGTTGCAAGATCTATCCTGTTGCAAGATTTGTCCTGTTGCAAGATCTGTCCTGTTGCAAGATGTGTCCTGTTGCAAAATCTGTCCTGTTGCAAGACTTGTCCTGTTGCAAAATCTGTCCTGTTGCAAGATCTGTCCTGTTGCAAGATCTGCCCTGTTGCAAAATCTGTCCTGTTGCAAGGTCTGTCCTGTTGCAAGATCTGTCATGTTGCAAGATCTGTCCTGTTGCAAGATCTGTCCTGTTGCAAGATCTGTCCTGTTGCAAAATCTGTCCTGTTGCAAGGTCTGTCCTGTTGCAAGATCTGTCATGTTGCAAGATCTGTCCTGTTGCAAGATCTGTCCTGTTGCAAGATCTGTCCTGTTGCAAAATCTGTCCTGTTGCAAGGTCTGTCCTGTTGCAAGGTCTGTCCTGTTGCAAGATTTGTCCTGTTGCAAGATCTGTCCTGTTGCAAGATCTGTCCTGTTGCAAGATCTGTCCTGTTGCAAAATCTGTCCTGTTGCAAGGTCTGTCCTGTTGCAAGGTCTGTCCTGTTGCAAGATTTGTCCTGTTGCAAGATCTGTCCTGTTGCAAGATTTGTCCTGTTGCAAAATCTGTCCTGTTGCAAGACTTGTCCTGTTGCAAAATCTGTCCTGTTGCAAGGTCTGTCCTGTTGCAAGATCTGTCCTGTTGCAAAATGTGTCCTGTTGCAAGATTTGTCCTGTTGCAAGATTTGTCCTGTTGCAAAATCTGTCCTGTTGCAAGATCTGTCCTGTTGCAAGATTTGTCCTGCTGCAAAATCTGCCGTGTTGCAGGTCTGTCCTGTTGCGAGCCAACGGCGCTGGTCGCCTCGCGCGACCATCCTGTTGCAACGTCTGTACTGTTGCAACATTTGTCCTGTTGCAGAAAGTCTGTCCTGTTGCAATGCAGTGCAATGCACTTGTGGAAGTCGCTCAAGCGGCTAGAATTGCCGGCGCGAGCATTGTCGTACTGCTCGTTCGTATCGTCTGCCAATGCGCTTGTGGAAGGCTCTGTTCCAACGCTTAGTTCAGCGAAATAGTCGCTGAAGCGGCTAGAATTCCCTGCGCGAGCATTGTCGTACTGTTCGTCATCAGCATTCGTATTGTCTGCCAATGCGCTTGTGGAAGGCTCTGTTCCAACGCTTAGTTTAGCGAAACAGTCGCTGAAGCGGCTAGAACATTGTCGTACTGTTCGTCATCAGCATTCGTATCGTCTGCCAATGCGCTTGTGTTGTGGAAGGCCCTGTTCCAACGCTTAGTTTAGCAAAATAGTCGCTGAAGCGGCTAGAATTGCCCACGCGAGCGTTGCCGTACTGTTCAATGTCTGCGCGAGCAGTGCCGTTGCATTTGCCTCACCGGATTGCATTGCACATTGCAAGCCTCGCTGTTGTACCGCGCACTGCCGCACTGTTCGCTTTTGCAAGGCTCTGCTACCGTGCATTGCCGTCCTGTTCAGGTAAGTGGCTGCGTAGAAGGCAGGCAGCAACAGGCGGCGCTGGCCGTGCAGCGATTGATTGCCGCCGCTGGCGTCCCGCTGGCGTCTAGGCGCGCGGGTGCTGAAGCTTGGCGTGGCGAAGTGCTAGGAAGGCGCGCACATGCTGAAGCGTCGCGTGGCGAAGTGCTACGGAGGCAAGCGTACTCGGACGGACGGACAGACAGACAAAAGGCCTAGCTAGCATAGTAATGTAGATATATATGTTACCGTGACTACCCGGATCCAGTGAAAACCCGGATATCCGGGTTTTCACTGGTCGACTTAGTGAAAACCCGGATATCCGGGTTTTCACTGACGGGTTAGTGAAAACCCGGATAATGTCAAATTATCCGGGTTTTCACTGAAAGTTTAGTGAAAACCCGGATATGCGAGATTTCGTGGGAGGTTCGTGAAAATCATGATAGCCGTGTTTTCACCAATCTTTTCGAAGAAATAGTCTACAAATCGATCCTTCTATAGGTTTCAAAACTGCTGACGAAACAAGTGATTTTGAATGGCAAATCGCGCTGTTTGTTGCGCGAAACAAGCGTCGTGGAGTGCGAAACGTGCGATTTTACGCAATACCTTGCATCTTGCCGAACCGCCCCTTTCACAATGCGCGTGATTTTCGCATGATTTGCGGCCAATTGGCACGTCTGGTTCAACAGGGGCGAAGTATACGGGGAATGTGCATCCCGCTTACAGCTTGCACGTGACTGAAAGTTGTCGCAAGCGATAGTAGGGAGGGTGTGAAATTCGTGCTGAAATTCGTGTGAAATTCGTGCTGAATATGTACCCCGGGGTATATATTTTGCACGCACCCGTGCAAAATAAGTACCCCGGGGTACATATTTTGCGGGGTACATATTTTGCACCACACCGGCCTAAGCAGGAGGCGAAGTATATGGAGGAGAGTTTATCCCACTTACAGTTTGCACTAAAACTCGGTCGACGTCGCGCCTGGCGGGTCTCAACTGAGGCTTAGCGCGACCACCAACTTCAGGGCGCGCTCCGCGCGCCCTGAAGTCGGTCACCGGTCGCGCTAAGCCTAAGTTTCGACCCGCCAGACTGCGACGCCGACTGACTCTTGTGGACTGTGGGCGCAGGCCGAGCCTAAGCATAGCCTGATTTGGAAGGAACCAAACGGGCTACAGGCAATAGAAATATACTTATAGCAGTGTATTGCGCGATTTTGAGCATATCGGAGAATTATCCGGGTTTTCCCTAACCGATCAGTGAAAACCCGGATATCCGGGTTTTCACTAACTCAACAGTGAAAACCCGGATATCCGGGTTTTCACTAACCAACTCAGTGAAAACCCGGATATCCGAGTTTTCACTGAAGACGGGTTCTCCCGGTCACATATACACCTCGCCGCGCTGAGGCGCGGCGAAAAAAGACACTGGAATCTAACGCAAAACTACAGGTTAACTGTGAGCTTGATTTGATGTTGGCTTACAGTGAGCTCTTCAGTGATGTCAAGACCGCCGCTCTGCAACGCATGAGTGCCAAGATATAACAAACCAAAATATGCAGTTTCTGACGCGTTTTGGTTACGGTAGCCCTCTGTTCAAACTTTTGAAACTTTTTGTTATCGGAGTCGTGCTCAGGAGGTCGAGCGCTTCATTTTGATATGCGAATCGACTACGTTCGATGAAGTTTTGACTTTTCGCGGGCCCTACTTTGGGATACTGTAGCGCGCAATTTTCAAAACTTGTTATTATTTCGACCTTACAGTTCGCAAGAGGAGTCCGAGGGCTACCCGTCGATGTGTCAAACTCAACTCAGCGACGTCAGACAAGCGAGTTATTAAGCCCAAAGCAAGCGCGTCGTTTCCAGTTTTCGACGCGTTTTGGTTACTGTAACGCTCTATTTAAACTTCAGAAACTTTTTGTTGTTGGATTCGTGCTCAGGAGCTCGAGCGCTTCATTTTGATATGCGATTTGACTAGGTTCGGTCAACTTTTGTCTTAAAATGGACCCCACTTTGGGATACTGTAGCGCGCGATTTTGAAAACTTATTTCAGTTTTGAACACTCAGATGGCGAGAGGAGTCCGCGGGCTACCCGACCATGTCTCAAACTCCGTCCTACGACGTCAGACGAGCGAGTTATTAAGCCCGAAGCGAGCGTGACACACGCACGCACGCACGCACGCACGCACGCACGCACGCACGCACGCACGCACGTACGCACGCCGAGCTCTTGATAGGGTTCGCTCGGCTGAGGCCGAGCGAAAAAAGTAGCGAAGTCATACTTGCACACATGGTAGCCTAATGTCTTCACAACTCAGATGCAAAAATTCAGCACTCTATCGCAACTCACGCGCAAATGCGGGCGCGAAATGCAAAATCGGTCGCGGTTGCTCCTCTCCCTCCTGGAGGCCATCACCGTGGAGAGGAAGGGCATTATCAGCAGAAGCATGATTGACAACCCAACTTTGATTGTTTGCTACGAAAGATTGGTGCAAGCTACGAAAGTCGTTCTTGCGTCATTTTGAAGCTTACTGTGTCCCCTTTCAAATGCTGTTTCGCCAGCCGCAATATCGCATCCCACGCGCGAGCCACAGCCGCCCAAAGGTGGCTCGGCCGTCAATTTTGACCGATTTTGCGTTTCGTGCTCGCATTTACGCGTGGGTTGAGATAGAGTACCGAGTTTTGGCATCCGAGTTGTAAAGACATTAGGCTACCATGTGTGCAAGTATGACTTCGCTACTTTCTACACAGCGTGCTGTGGGTGGGGGTCTGGAGTTTCGTAAGACCCGGTATACGTCCGCACAACACGAACCAGCTAGAGAGAGATCCCATGATGCCCATCGATTAATATAATCACAGTATCAGACTATCTTTTTGGGGATGACGGAAACGGCAGAGCACTATTTCACTAGGTCTAGGATACCTACTGCAGTTGACCTCCGATGACGACGATAGGGATATGCTTCGATTAGTACATAGTACCATCACCATAATAATGTGACAATAAGTAGCTATGTATGATGTGGTGTCTCAGACGATGACTGTGTCCTAGAGAAGAAGCTCGAAGGCGTACGCTTGACTTCTAAAGATTATAGTGTCGTCGTCGTCGTCGTCGTCGTCGTCGTCGTCGTCGTCGTCGTCGTCGTCGTCGTCGTCGTCGTCGTCGTCGTCGTCGTCGTCGTCGTCGTCGTCGTCGTCGTCGTCGTCGTCGTCGTCGTCGTCGTCGTCGTCGTCGTCGTCGTCGTCGTCGTCGTCGTCGTCGTCGTCGTCGTCGTCGTCGTCGTCGTCGTCGTCGTCGTCGTCGTCGTCGTCGTCGTCGTCGTCGTCGTCGTCGTCGTCGTCGTCGTCGTCGTCGTCGTCGTCGTCGTCGTCGTCGTCGTCGTCGTCGTTGTTGTTGTTGTCGTCGTCGTCGTCGTCGTCGTCGTCGTCGTCGTCGTCGTCGTCGTCGTCGTCGTCGTCGTCGTCGTCGTCGTCGTCGTCGTCGTCGTCGTCGTCGTCGTCGTCGTCGTCGTCGTCGTCGTCGTCGTCGTCGTCGTCGTCGTCGTCGTCGTCGTCGTCGTCGTCGTCGTCGTCGTCGTCGTCGTCGTCGCCGCCGCCGCCGCCGCCGCCATTCTACGATACCTTCAGATGGCTGTGATGTCGGGACACGGAGGATAGAAACATTGTATCCCACCGCTAGTCAACGACAGGTCCACAGCGGCGCTGTTCAGGGTGACAGTCTTGGTCGTCAGCATTTCTCTTGGTCTCTCAGTGCTTCCAAACTTCTTTCTGCGACTAGCCGTTCCTTCCCGTTGCAGAAGAATTCCTGAGATCTGAATACCATGGAATGTATGTAGTCGTCAATGGCCGTAATGTCCTGTTGCATGATCTGTCCTGTTCAAGGTCTGTCCGTTGCAAGGTCTGTCCCGTTGTGAGCCAACGGCGCTGGTCGCCTCGCACGCGCGCCGCAACGTCCGCCCTGTTCATTGTCAAGGTCTGACCTGTTGCAAGATTTGCCCTGTTGAAGGGTCTGTCCTATTGCAGGGTTTGTCCTGTTGCAAGGCCTGTCCTATTGCAAGGCCTGTCCTGTTGCCAGGTCTCTCCTGTTACAAGGTCTGTCCTGTTGAAAGATCTGTCCTGTTGAAAGATCTGTCCTGTTGCGACCCAACGGTGCTGTTCGCCTCGCGCGACCATCCGGTTGCCACGTCTGTCCTGTTGCAAGATCTGTCCTGTTGCAAGATTTGCCCTGTTGTAAGATCTGTCCTGTTGCAAAATCTGTCCTGTTGCAAGATCTGTCCTGTTGCACGATCTGTCCTGTTGCAAGGTCTGTCCCGTTGCAAAATCTGTCCTGTTGCAAAATCTGTCCTGTTGCAAGGGCTGTCCTGTTGTTGCACGATCTGTCCTGTTGCAAGATGTGTCCTGATGCAAGATTTGTTCTGTTGCAAAATCTGTCCTGTTGCAAGATCTGTCCTGTTGCAAGATGTGTCCTGTTGCAAGATCTGTCCTGTTGCACGGTCTGTCCTGTTGTAAGATCTGTCCTGTTGCAAGATCTGTCCTGTTGCACGATCTGTCCTGTTGCAGGGTCTGTCCGGTTGTAAGATCTGTCCTGTTGCAAGATTTGCCCTGTTGCACGATCTGTCCTGTTGCAGGGTCTGTCCTGTTGCAAGATATGTCCTGTTGCAAGATCTGTCCTGTTGCAAGATCTGTCCTGTTGCACAATCTGTCCTGTTGCAGGGTCTGTCCTGTTGCAAGGTCTGTCCTGTTGCAAGATCTGTCCTGTTGCTAGATCTGTCCTGTTGCAAGATCTGTCCTGTTGCACGATCTGTCCTGTTGCAGGGTCTGTCCTGTTGCAAGATCTGTCCTGTTGCAAGATCTGTCCTGTTGCAAGATGTGTCCTGTTGCACGATCTGTCCTGTTGCAAGATGTGTCCTGTTGTAAGATCTGTCCTGTTGCAAGATCTGTCCTGTTGCAAGATCTGTCCTGTTGCAGGGTTTGTCCTGTTGTAAGATCTGTCCTGTTGCAAGATCTGTCCTGTTGCACGATCTGTCCTGTTGCAGGGTCTGTCCTGTTGTAAGATCTGTCCTGTTGCAAGATTTGCCCTGTTGCACGATCTGCCCTGTTGCAGGGTATGTCCTGTTGCAAGATCTGTCCTGTTGCAAGATCTGTCCTGTTGCAAGATCTGTCCTGTTGCACGATCTGTCCTGTTGGCAAGATCTGTCCTGTTGCAGGGTCTGTCCTGTTGCAAGGTCTGTCCTGTTGCAAGATCTGTCCTGTTGCAAGATCTGTCCTGTTGCACGATCTGTCCTGTTGCAAGATCTGTCCTGTTGCAAAATCTGTCCTGTTGCAAAATCTGTCCTGTTGCAAGGTCTGTCCTGTTGCACGATCTGTCCTGTTGCAAGATGTGTCCTGTTGCAAGATTTGTCCTGTTGCAAGATTTGTCCTGTTGCAAAATCTGTCCTGTTGCAAGGTCTGTCCTGTTGCACGATCTGTCCTGTTGCAAGATGTGTCCTGTTGCAAAATCTGTCCTGTTGCAGAAGGTCTGTCCTGTTGCGAGCCAATGGCGCTGGTCGCCTCGCGCGAGCATCCTGTTGCAACGTCTGTACTGTTGCAACATTTGTCCTGTTGCAGAAAGTCTGTCCTGTTGCAAGCCAACAGCGTTGACTGCCTCGCGAACGCGCCGTACAAAGCGCAGCGCAAAAAATGATAGAAAGCGGACAGATTTTCCGGTTGCAAGATCTGTCCTATTGCAAGATTTGTCCTGTTGCAAAATCTGTCCTGTTGCAAAGGTTTGTCCTGTTGCGAGCCACCGGCGCTGGTCGCCTCGCGTGACGATCCTGTTGCAACGTCTGTACTGTTGCAGCGTCCTGTTGCAGAAAGTCTGTCCTGTTGCAAGTTAATGGCGCTGACTGCCTCGCGAACGCGCCGTACAAAGCGGCGCGCAAAACAAATGCTACAGAGCGGGCCGATTGTCCTGTTGCAAGATCTGTCCTGTTGCAAGCGAAATAGTCGCTGAAGCGGCTTGAATTGCCTGCGCGAGCATTGTCGTACTGTTCGGCTCTGTTGAATTGCACATTGCAAGGTTCTCTGCTGTACCGCGCACTGCCGCACTGTTCGCTTTTGCAAGGCTCTGCTACCGTGCATTGCCGTACTGTTCAGGCAAAGCCTGCGTTGAAGGCAGGCAGCAACAGGCGACGCTGGCCGTGCAGCGATTGATTCTCTGCGGCCGATCGATCGAAGCGAGCGAGCTTCTCTGCGGGACGCCGCTGGCGTCCTGCTGGCTTCCTAGCGCGTGCGTGCTGAAGCGTCGCGTGGCGAAGTGCTAGGAAGGCGAGCGTTTCAGACGGACACTACACCTAGCTAGCTTAGTAATGTAGATATCACCAGGTGTGTGCATAGCGAACAGTGAACCGAGAACTTCAAGACAACGACAGGAGCGAAATCGGCAACGCACCTTTTGTGTTTTGCGAGTCTTACGACTTGGTTCTGCAGTTCTCCTTCAAAACAACTCTGCCGAACACTCGGTCGTAGTGTAGCAGTGGAGAAGAAGAAACGAGCAACTGAGCGGAACGACTCCCCACCTCGCGCACCTTTCTCTCTATCTCACTTATGAAAACCGGCACTGACTGAACGCAGCGAGAAACGTCTAGGCAATTTGTTCTGCTGGGCCCAGCCATTTCCAGCTCTTGTTGGCCTACCCTAGTTACTACCCAGCCAGTGCCCGCAGACACGCGATACAAATTTGATACGTTGGGCGCCGTATGTATCAGCTTTGTTGGATTCTCTTCGAAGGAAACTGAGAAAGTTATTTGCTTTAGAAACTATTGACTAATGGATACCTGCGTGTACCTGAGATTGTTAGGGTCACCCTGTCTGTAGTGACCCAATTGTTTAGTCTTCCACAAATAGAATTTGTTTCAAACGTAGAGCCCATTAAAATTTGACGGCTGGGTTGGCACGTAACAAGCAGTTACCTACACATATATCTCGGTTGCGTGTGAAAGTGTGTGCATGTTTGATGGTCACGACCACGACTGTCAACGTGCCATGTTAGAGAAGGAACACAAGCCTTGCCTTAGGCATGTACACATCCTGCTATGTGAACGCTTGACCGTGCAGCTTCAGTTTCAATGTGTGCTTGGGTGTTCGGTGTCTCTTCTTGGTAGACTACTTTAATCACAATTTCTTCTCTCACACATTCTGTAGTACACACGGATGAATGCACGTGCAACCGGCTTCTGTGAGTGAGTCTGAAGAAGACAGAGATGTCTCTCGCTTCTCCAACCAACGTGCTGAGGGTTGGAGCTATCATCAGTTCCGGGATTACCCAGGCCTGCGTTCTCGGCCTGGTGCGCGTTGCGTACACGAAGTTACTGTAGTTTTGTTAAATTTGCGAACTAATTGTAGAAATTCGTACCAAATCAATGCGCAGACGGATTCCATTTGGAGATCTACCTACTTTTCGTAACTTTTCGTGTACCAAACGCGCTGCAGGAGGAGCTGTCTGCAACCGACAACTGCACAGAGCTTGGAATAGGAGCGGATGTTCTGGGAAAGGCATTTCGTCTCGCCAAGGTGCCCTACCAATTAGTTCCTCTAAACATAGACACATCAACCTTTGGCATCGGCGAATATGACAATTCTACTCGGAGCTGGGACGGTATGAT
>JASAMZ010001160.1:0-12425 GCA_030248115.1 Linhomoeus sp. GSCO2_2 | reverse complement strand
GTGCGGCGGCGCATGGCGAAATTTTCAAACTCGCTCCGTGCGCAGCCTTCAAAATTTTGAATTTCTCGACGCCACTTGGCAGTATGCATCACCCATGGGTTGGGCAATTTCTGTCTCACAGATTTCTGGACGTATGCACCTAGTACTTTGGAGTTGGAAAATATTCTTTTCACATCTCTACCTGCTCGGAGGCGGCCATCAGGTAGAAGCGCTTCTCGCCGCCCTTCCTTCCCCGCAGACGGAGGTCGAAGATCCAGCGCGCCGTAGACGAGGAGGAAGCGCTGGGGTCTTGAGCGGAACTCGGAGGCTTCGAAGACGTCTCGTTCATGGTCAGGTAGGAGTCCAGCTGTAGGAGAGGTTGCGTCAGTTGGGAAGGAATGGAAAGATGCTTCTTCGCTACCTGAAGGTCTCACGATGATACTACAGTGCTGGTCCGCCGAAGTGAATTCCAACGGAACAGAATGCGACAAAACGCAAAGTGGAAACTGTACGCAGCAAAGTATTTAGACCACAGTTAAGAAGTGTTCTTTCCCTCTACCAAGGTTGTGTTGTCTGAATCTGTGCGACCGACACAATCACCCCGCGATTCGCGAAACGGAGCGCGAATCATCAGACGCGAGCGCCGTCCGCACACACCAACCAACAGATCTCACATAGAATAGAATTCTGAATCCACAACCTGTGTGCACTCGTCGAGATTGACGTTGCTGCAGCACTTCTTGGCCAGTCGGTCCGAGTAGAAGTCGAGTCGGCACTGGCCCGGCAGCCGGCCGCTCTGCAGCACCACGTAGTGGCGCTTCCAGTGACTCTGCAAGGCGCAACGGATGTTTCACGCGCCTCGTTGGCTGAATTGACCGGCTGTGTTAGTTGATTCCCACCCGAAATCTTCGGAAGATCGTCTTCTGCGACGACTTGACCAGGTAGCCCTCGCGAACCACCTCCCCAGTCGCTTCGCGTTTGGGGGCCGGGGCCATTTCTTAGTCTTTAGTGGATTTATCACTTTTCAGCCAAAATAAACAACACACAATGTTTAGAGTCGCGCCCCTCTGACTGTAAGCTAACAGTGGCGGCGACTGGAGTGAAAAAATCGCGTTACGCCATGCCAGGTCATGCCCAGTGATGCAAACTTTGCGTTCGCGAACTGGATAGTGAGTAAAGAGAACAGAAATTGACGAACAACGACGGAGCTGCTGCTGCGTCTTCTTCTTCTGTTTGTGGGCCTGCGTGCGTGCAAATCAGTGCGTACTGGGCAATTCCGCCATTCTACGGGTACGGTTGGCAAAAGCGACGCAGAAATCGACCGAGCATATAAGGCCGACAGATGACAGATGTGAGCGCGCACACGAACAATTGATTAGCGTAGGGCAACTATGTACGACACTGTTCGCATCGGCAGGCAGTCGCTGGCGCTGGCAAGATGCATGGCGTTTGCTCTACTCCTTTGCGAGGCAACTAAACTGAGCACTCTACGGGCTGCCGGGTGTCCGTCCGATCAATCCAACGCCAGCGCCAGCGCCTGCATCCACCCTCCGCCCCCCCCCCCTCCCCCATCTCCAGTAAAAGCTATTGACAGAATCACGGGGTGATTCGGTGAACTATACAGTCCTATATCTTGGGCCAAATATCAGCATCGCACCGCACACACATTCATTTGGGAACGCCGGCGCAAAACGGAGAATTGGTCACTTTCTCAAGATTCGCTGGCTTGGTAGTGGCAGCTAGGTAGAACGAATCAAAGTTGACTTCGAATCAAAGACGACGACGACGACGACGATGGCGACGACGACGACGACGGCGACGACGACGACGACGAAACTGTAAACTGGACATTGTCATTGCAATGGTTGCATCTATGTTGGCCGCAACGCAAAAGCTAGTGGAGGAGATAGAGGCGGTGCTTCTGAAGCAGCAACTGCAAGGAACAGGCTGAAGGAGAAGGGGACGATGACGTGCTGATTGTTCGTTTCTCGTCAAGCAAAACACACTACCTATCTCTCTCGCTTTCCGTCCGTCTCCATGTAGCGCGTGCAACTAACCATTTTGGTCAAATTGAAATTGTTGATTACAGTACACCCGGCAATTCACTCAATGAGTGGATGGGCTGTGTGGCCCAACGGGATGGCCCAATGGGCTCAGTCGGCGAAAGTTCTCTGGCGATATTCGTTGGTAGACAGCCAATCCCGAGCACGACGCCGGTGGGAATCGAACGGACACCGCGCCATCTTCATCGACGTAGAAGCCCAGTTGAGTATTCACCGCTTGGAGTGAAGTCATACAAACGATGTACTCATATATATTTTTTCATACAAAATGCCCGAAGGGCATAAAAAGAGAACCGCGCGGCTCGTATCGTTCACGTGCCTATCCGCAAGGACACGACAGCTACTTACTGTGCAGCGCTCGCAAACACTCGACTCTAATGCATACGTGCGAACGACAAGAGCTGCAAAAGAAGAGGCGATGGAGGCAGTGGTTCTGAGCTTGCCACTGCTCGGAGGAGGATGGAGGACAAGGTGACGACGTCGACGTGTGAACTAGCTGGTACCAAAGGATGTAAACAATAAGTGATCACATTCGCAGAGTGTTGTCGCTTCATTCTGCTGATTGTTTGTTTCTCGGCATGCAGCTTTCCATCTCCGGTCTCTGTCTCTCTCTTCTCCGTCTAGCGCGTACGACCTACCGTCGAACCGCCACGAGAGTGCACATTCCAAATGGTTGGTTACAGTACGCTCGGAATTCGCTCAATGGGTCAGTTTGGGCGAGTGTCTTGCTGTACCACTTCCGTTTGAATCAGAATTTCGATATATCTCCCGAAACGTGCGACTGTTGTCAAGGATTCTCCAAGAATTCGAATCGCGAATCCACGCAGATAGCCGAACCCAAATTTCGTCGAAAAATATTGCTCGTAGCTAAAATTAACGGGGAAAACTTAAAACTAAAATACAGTACGTTGCGTCATGGGCCGTTTTTCCCTTGAACATCGCAAACCGATCGGCTCCAAAGTTGCACAATCGTGTTTGCCGCTCAATAGCTAGCCAATAAGGTGGAAACTTTTCACCTTCAATGCCGATTTTGGGGAGGTGTAGTTGAAAGGTAGTCTTTTGCTCCAAATTGCTTTCTGGACCATAACTCTAGAGATCGTGAAAGAATTCTCTCGCGTCCTTTTGCGTTAGGTAGCGCTCACTCGCTTGATTATCAACGGTGCAAAACATTTGCACACACGGTACTTCTATTAGCAGAAAATTGGCAATTTCTGATAACTTGGGAAAAATCGAAAACTTTCTTTGCCTCGTTCTCACTCTAGGAACGTCAACCGCTACTGATAGGTGACAAGATTTTCTTAGAATGGCATTTTCTGCGTTGCTGACTATTCATTTCTTCTCAGTTTCATTTCTGGATCATCGCTGCCTAAGAAATATGAAGCCGTTGATGAAGATGACGAATGTGCAACTTTGTATAGCTCGATAGATGAGGTGCACCAAACTGGATACTGTAGACGAGAAATTCGAAACTACGCAATGCGAATTGTACAGCCAGCTGTTGGCTTGCAACGGAGCTATTACCGCTGAGGATGATCGAATTCCAGCAGCTACCTAGTCTGCTTCTGCTGCAACAGTATGTACGGTACATGCTGCTCAAACATGACGAAGAAGAGAAGAGAGGATGCGAATTACGATGCCGTGGGGGGGGGGGGGGTGGGGGTGGCGGTGGGGGGCACCGCACCAAGGACCTTCGACTGCTGCTGACCAGCACCAGCGTCGACGCCCACCTGTGCAGAGACAACACCCAGCGCCTTCTCGACCAGTACCCCCGATTCGCCGCCGGTTCTACGGTGGCGACCATTGAGAAGAGTGTTGGAGGGGATGTTAGTCAGGCCAGACAGTGGCCCTACGCACTGGCCATGGGCACACTGGAGGCCTTCCTCATGCTGCAGGACGACAACATTCCCCAACAGAACACATGCGCACCCATATGCCAGAGACTGAGCTGAGAGACTGGAGAAGACCATGGAAGACTACCTGGAGAACATGCAGACGATTGAGGGTGGGGGGGGGGGGGGGGGGGGGAGCGTGTTCGACGGGCGGCCTAATTCTATCTGGTATCGTTACGCGGTTGCACAATCACAACTTCGAAGTCGAAGTGTTGAAAGAGCGCGTTCGATGTTGCCTATTTCCGGTAGTCTTACCGATCGATAAATGAATTGAGCGTGAAATTGAAGGTCTCTATGTGTCAGCTGCAACGTCTTGCATTGATGGCAGGGCAGTCTACCCATTACAATACATTTCCAAACCATTTCAAAATGTTGCGTTGTGTCGACGTGCTGACGATGCGCCGATCTACTGTAACCAACGAAAGACTCATTTTCACCGTCGTCTCAACGCTCAACAAGCAACAACCCACAATAAACAACGAACGCCGCAGCGAGCAAAAGTCGATCGCGAGCCTACGGAATTCACGCCTTCTTCGGCTTCTCCTATCGCGGAATGGCAGGAGCCCCTGCATAATGGACGTCTAGGCCTCCTCCTCCTTGCCTCTCTTCTCGGGACGGCCTCCGCGGATTCTGCCCGTGCGCCTGGCCGCGATCAGACCCACCTGCGGTACGGTAGAAAATGTTGATTATCACATGACGCATTGTGACACGTAATTTTGACACACGTATACCGAGACGGATCTTGTCACACGCACATTTTGGCCCATGTACACAGTGTTGACTGTCAGTCGGTCTGCGAGATTAACACGCAACGCAAACGGAAAGAGAGAAAGCGTCGAAATGAAACCTTTCGCCCGGCGGAGGTTCCCCTCTTGACGGTGGAAGGATGGCCGATGTGCTGGTGGTTGCCGCCTCCGTGCGGGTGCTCCACCGGCTGAACATTCATTCAAGACTGTTTCGTGGCTTCTACAGAACAAATCAATCAGCAAGCCTTCAGCGATGGCCTTCTACTGCACCACTCTCACACATCCCCCCACACCACACCGTGCACCCCCCCCCCCCCCCCACCTTTCAAAAGCGCAACCCTAGACTCCCACTCCTCCATTCACCCCCTATCCACCCGATCCTACCTGCCCCCCCTAACGAAAAAATCCTCACTGCTGCATCTGCCGCTACCGTATTCCCCTTTTGGCTGGGGGGGGGGCGTGGCACAGACAGTTTGTAGGGGGGAGGGGGAGGGGGAAAGGGGGCAGCTCTCACATACGTTCATGGCGACGCCCCTGACGGTGGGCCAGCAGTTGCGCTTGGCCTTGTACTTGAAGTAGGCCCTTCCCGCCTTCAGCATGGGCTTGTCCGTGCGCCCTCCTCCCGCAACGATGCCTGCCAAGAGTATGGTTTCAGATGCTTTCAATTCTCTCAAATTCCACAATTCTTCCATTCTCTCCCACCGATCATGGCCCGATTGGCGGAGGGGACGACCTTCTTGGCGCCGCTGGGCAGTCGGATGCGACTGCGACGCGTGTCCGGGTTGTGGGCGACAACGGTGGCGTAGTTGCCTGAGAGAAAGATACGCTAGATTGGACTGTATTTGGCAGTGAACATGTGTCAAGAAGACCGCTCAATTAATTTGCAAATGGAACGAAAACTTCATGAGAACGAGCAGAAGCATTCTCAGTGAGTGACCAGCCTTTGAACAAGGCAACAACATATTATGGAAGCGAGGGATTTCACGTTGAGATGACGTCGCTGAAACGATGACACATAGGTGGTAATTTCAACGTCATAAGGATCTGAGTGTCCAAATGTGTCGCTCGGACTAGCAAAGCGTTCGAAACATCTATACAATAGTCGCTAGCATTACACAATAGCCAGTGATCACAGACTGGCCCAAAAGAAGTGAGACCCCTAACTGTTCACCAGTCATTCTCGAGCTTACTACACATGTCGGGCCCAAATTTCGGCAAGACATGCTGCGGGGTCTTTCGGTCTTTTGAGAACGTGTCAAAATTTCAGACCATTGCAAAAGGCTGCGTTTTGCGCAAGGTCATGTCCAAAATCGGGTGCAACGCCCTTGCACTCACTGCTCCAACACCCGATTTTGGACCATGACCTTGCGCAGCACGACCATTCGCTCTCCAGTGAATGATATGGTCTGAAAATTTGACGCTTCATCAAAACCACACTGCAGCATGTCTCGTCCAAATTTGGGCTCAACAAGTGGAGTCAAGCTTGAGAACGGCGGCCGCAAAGTTACTGGTCTACTTTCTGGGCCACCCTGTAGTTACATACTCCCTGTACATTCCACGCGCGCGTCACTCATGCAGTCAAGTCACACAGACGCACGCACGTACCAGAGGTCCTGGCCAGTCTCCCTCTGTCGCCGTACTTCTCCTCCAGGTTGCAGATGATCGTCCCCTCGGGCATCTCGCTCAGAGGCAGCACGTTGCCCACCTGCACCTTCGCTGCAACCACACACACAAGTCAGACACTGACGCTGACGCAATCGCCAATGGTAAATGGAAAGAGAGTCAAAGGAAACCACTGTGGTCACTGCGTTGGACCCCACTGGAGGTCTTACAACCCAAATGCTCGACTACTGTTCAGTGGTATACTATCCAACTACTAAGGCTGTGCAAGAAACCTTTCGGCGTACTTTCCTACCAAGGATGGGCCTGACTGAACAGCGAAGAATCTTAGAAACACGCTTGCTTCTCCTCCTGTGGTCTTGTCTCAGTCTCAACCCAGACCGTCCGAGTCCAAACCGAATGCCAACTTTGACGCAGCTCAGTCCACTAGGGGACTCTTCGCAACATTCGTAGAACTTCCAAATCAGACCCCCTTGTCATTCATGCATTCCTTTCACTCTCAACTTCTATCATCTCGTCTCACCCTTCTTTCCGCAGTAGACGAATTGGCCGGTGTGCATTCCCTCGGCGGCGATCATGCTCTCCTTCTTGACGCGGTACTTGTAGGGGTCGCGGAAGGCCACCAACGCCAGAGGCGCCCCTCTACCCGGGTCGTGGATGATGTCCTTGACCACGCCTACAACAACAGTGAGAGACTTGCATGGATTGGTTGTGTAAAGGGTGGTTCGTGACATATGCACTGCACTGTAGAGAACTTCGTCAGGCTCTACTAAGCAAATGGTTCCGAGAGTGATTGGTGTGAATATAATTTGACGTGGCGTCCGGTACAACTTGTGAACATGACACAGTATTGGATGAAAGAATGCAACAAGCAAAGACCATCGCAACTGGTAGGAATAAAAGAGGTGCAACGCTTTCCCATTCATTGTGTTCGTTCAATTTGGTGAAACTTTCCTCTCTTCTTCACCGGAAGGTAATCAAAGCTCGAAAACCGTCGCGTCCGACTACCGGCCCGGCCAGCAAACTACACGTCAAAACTGCTTCTTGCTAGTGCTTTATCCAAAACTTTGCAAGTGCTATACAATTTCAGCTCTGGACCCTTCGACGGCAGAAGTTTAGTAGACTTCCTACAGGGATAGTGGCAAGTTCTCGCAATTCAGTTTCCTCCTCTCCTCCAGGGTTTTTTTTTTCGTCCGAGATCTAGGCGTATGGCGTACGCCTAGCCAAAAATTTTAGGCGTATTTCTCAAAATTTGGTCGTACACGCAAAATTACAGCGAAAAATAAGTCCAAAAACATAACCAAATTAACCGAAATATCGCTACATTCTGCACTGATTGCAACGAAATTTGCTTAAATGAAGGTAAATCAACAAAAAAAAATCTTCACGGATCGCTTAAACAGCAAATTTTGAGCCTAAAATGAACCAAAATCGTTCAAAATAGCGCCGCAGGCGAAAATTTTTTCCAAAATGTATTCCTTCTGCTGAAAAAGTCCTCTATGGTACACTTCCAGAGCTGAATTTCTAGGCGTAAAAGTTTACGCCTAGTCAAAATTTCTAGGCGTATTTCAGAAATTTTGGGCGTAAATACGCCCAATATTACGCAAAAAAAACCCTGCTCTCCTCACCCTTGATGTATCCGTGCCTCTCGGCGTAGTCGACGGCGCGCAGTTTGGCCGGCCCCTTGCGGTGCTTGTTGTGCGCTCGGAATACCGTCCCCGGACCCTTCCTCTGGACTCGGATGCGCCGACCCATCTTCTACTCAAGTTCCCTTCTTCGCTTCACACCAAATCCAACAAAACAAATGCTAAATGGCAACTCCCTCGAAGAAGACAACAGCCTCGACTGACACTGCCAATGTCGTCGTTCTGTCTACGCAAATTCGTCCGGCAGCAATTTGCATTTTGTACGTGTAGGTGGCAATCGCTACGGTAGACAAGAGGTAATCGACGGCACTGTCAGCGGCAGCACTACCAAGTGCAATTGAATAAACGATGGCATAAGGTGGGAACCATGGAGTCCCCCCCCCCCCCTTGCTTCACAACTCTCAACTACATCCCAAGAATAGCTTTCTCATTCTGCTAAAGCAGTAAACTACATTTGCGTCAACCAACTATGTCAACTGTAGGTTAGGCTTGTATCACTCATGCAGGATCTTCTCCAAGTTTGGCCGCTTGCAGTTCAAGTATGGGCCGCTGCGAAGATGGAGCAACTACAACTGTGCCTCTACTGGCATCTTGAAGAGTCGCAGCAGCGGGCGGCTTCTCCTCAACCACCCTCACGAGTTCTCGAAACACGTCGTTCGAGGGTCGATTTCTGGACTCTGGCATTAGATGGTAGAGAAGAAGGAGAAGGGTGCAGCCGACGACGACCCAGGGCAAAAGTCCCAACGTGCCAGCGTAGTACATCAGTGGGTCGATCACTAGCGTCTAAGGTTTGAACGCCACTATTTCGATTAAATTCAGAGTAGAACAAGAATAGTCAGTGCCTCCTAGGTCCACTCCTAGATCCTAGGTCAGTGTTTAGACTAGTTGAACGCTGAAGGGGACCTTCAGGGTGGCACTCCGCTTGTTCCGAAGCAAAGAAGACTGTCGCTCGTCTCGCTACTCGGTAATAAGCCTTCACGGAAACAAACGCGGGGGTTTCGTGTTCAGTGTCTACGACAATGTTGGAACAAGTTTGGACAAGTTTGGACGTGTTTGAATGTGTTTGGACAAGTTTGAACATGTTTGGACATATTTGGACAAGTTTGAACATGTTCGGACAAGTTTGGGCGTGTTTGAGGCGTGTTCTGACGCGCAAAGCAGACCAAAGGAAGCCCAAATGGCAAAATAAAAGCTGGATTCGCGTTCAGCACTGCTGAATACCCCAGAAACAACTGTCAACTCAATTTTGAAAATTCGACCCCGTGATCCAATTTTTGGCCGGCCGGGTTGCGAAATCAGCGTAAAGGCGTCCCAAATCGCAAAACAAACACCGGATTCGCGTTCAGCGTCGCCGAAAACCCCCGAAACAAGTGAAAACTCAATTGCGAAAATTTGACCCCAGGATTCAAAAATCCGGCGCGGCCGGGATACGGTACCACAAAATAGTCATGACATTTCATCTAGACCAACTTTTGACGTAGAACACGTTGCGATTATCAATTTACCGCTAAAGGCATGCTTTCCAAGTCAAAACTCCACCCAAAGTCAAAATTCGGAATTTTCCGCTCGGGACCCGGCACTTTTGTCACCGCAGATCTCCCGAACGACAAAAGCGATCTCGGCGGTTTTGGTCTCAAACGAAAGGTCATACAATTGTCCTTGCCGGATCGAAGAGTTTGCGAGGATCCACCGTCGCAAACTCGAGTTACGATTTTTTAAAGGTCGGAAAAAATTTTGAAAATTCAAATTTTCTACCGTACTCCCGCGTCGGACAACCTAGGGAGCCATTTCCGGCGGTGCCGCCTAGAGGGTCCAAGGGCCTACAACATATCCAAAAATCACCAAAATCGGCCCACTTTTGCGCAAGTTATGCCCTGATGTTTTTTTGTTACTTAGTAAAAATTTGAATTTTTGAATTTTCGCAAAATTCTTCCACTACCGGAGCTTTCTAGTTTCTTGTCCACGCAGCGCGTCGACTTAACCTATCTAACGCAAAAAACCGCTTGGCGATCCGATTTGTGTAGCGCGAGAAAAGCTGTTAAGATGATTCTGTTCAATCCGACGCCCCCTATAGCACTCCTGCTTTTGCAAAGCGGAGTGCCAACAAGTCTCTTTTAAAAAGCGGAGTGGTTTTGAGCTTGGAATTTTTACTGAGATTGTAGCAAGGCCCTTTCCGGTTTCGTGCAGCGTCTTTGACTCTCCTCGCGACTATACTTTTTGGAGTTGTCTTGCTACGCAACATTGGTATCGCTCGGGTTTAATTCTTTACACCAAGAAAATCATCTTTTCAGACTAAATTTTAAAAAGACACTGGAATCTAGCGCAAAACTTAGGTTAATTGTGAGCATGATTTGATGTTGGCTTGCAGTGAGCTCTTCAGCGATGTCAAGACCGCCGCTCTGCAACGCACGAGTGCCAAGATATAACAAACCGAAATCTGCAGTTTTCATCGCGTTTTGGTTACTGTAGCCCTCTCATTGACCTTTTAAAACTTTTTGTTGTCGGATTCGTGCTCAGGAGGTCGAGCGCTTCATTTTGATATGCGATTCGACTAGGTTCGATGAAGTTTTGACTTTTCGCGGACATTACTTCAGGATACTGTAGCGCGCAATTTTTAAAACTTGTTATTATTTCGACGTCACAGTTCGCGAGAGTAGTCCGAGGGCTACCCGTCGATGTGTCGAACTCAACCCAGCAACGTCAGACAAGCGAGTTATTAAGCCCGAAGCAAGCGTGTCGTTTCCAGTTTTTGACGCGTTTTGGTTACTGTAGCTCTCTGTTGAAACTTTTGAAGCTTTTTGTTGTCGGATTCGTGCTCAGGAGCTCGAGCGCTTCACTTTGATATGCGATTTGACTAGCTTCGGTCAACTTTTGTCTTAAAACGGACGCCACTTTGGGATACTGTAGCGCGCGAGTTTGAAAACTTATTATAGGTTTGAACACTCAGACGGCGAGAGTAGTCCGGGGGCTACCCGTCGATGTGTCGACCTCAACCCAGCGACGTCAGACAGCGAGTTATTAAGCCCGAAGCAAGCGTGTCGTTTCCAGTTTTCGACGCGTTTTGGTTACTGTAGCACTCTGTTTAAACTTTTGAAACTTTTTGTTGTCGGATTCGTGCTCAGGAGCTCGAGCGCTTCACTTTGATATGCGATTTGACTAGCTTCGGTCAACTTTTGTCTTAAAATGGACCCCACTTTGAGATACTGTAGCGCGCGAATTTGAAAACTTATTTCAGTTTTGAACACTCAGATGGCGAGAGGAGTCAGCGGGCTACCCGACGATGTCTCAAACTCCGTCCTACGAAGGAAGGAGTTTGCTAAGTGTATGTTAGAAGCTTGTGCCGCGTAGCTACAGTAATCCAGTGCGCGAAAAATATATTTAGCTTCAGAGAGCAGGTGGCGTGTTTATGTCGGGTATTGGAACTAGCAAGCTGTACCGAGAGAACAAAAAGTCGAAACCAGACGAGTGAGAATTAGTTCAATTTTGAAAATTTGACGGCAAATTGATCGAATTTGGCACGCCATGTCCGCCAGAGGGAAGACCAGCGCTAGGGGAGGAGGAAGAGGAGGTGGTTCGTCGGCTTCAAAGAGGAACCGAGCGGCAATCGAAGACAAGAAGAACAAGAAGAAGAAGTTCGTAGGAGTACAATTTTGTGGTATTTTGTTGAATAAAGGATAATTTTGTATCTAGTGAATCTGTTGCGCAAACTGGTGCCAGTCATCTACTGATGATGGTCGCGCTGGCACTGCGTGGCTGAGTCTAGATGTAGCGACCGAAACTCAGCTAACGCTTGTCGTCTGAAATATTGAAGTCAAACTAAAATTTTGATGGTACGTAAACTGTTGTGATACTGTGTGTGTCACGTATGCAATTACTGATCCTGGTAGAATCTTGTGGCGTGTGGTAATCCCAGCACAGGATTTGACCCAGCGATTGTATTAACGTACAATATATTATTGCACTACATATTCAACACTTTGCCTATTTGCCTAAGAGTAGTTGTACAATACAGTATGTCGCCAAACAAAGGCACCTAGACGTATGCCGCGGCTGCGTGGTGTCATGAGTGACCTTCGGGCCCCCCGCACTTAGAGGCGGGCACGTTAGCTCCCTTATGGGAGCCCCCTTTGCTCGAAGCCCGTCACGCGTGGCGGGCGACCCTACTTAGTGTTGTTTAACATAGAACTTGCTAAACATATCATAAATATGCTAAACTATGGTAGAAGATGCCTAATCAAAATCATAATTGAAATGCAAATTGTATAGCAGGAGACGCAACAGCTGGCCGTCGAATACGCCCAGTTGACAAAAGAGGAGCAGGAGCAAGGAAAGAAGCTGGCCGAGATGAAGCAGTGTATCGTCGATTGTTGCGTGTTTGCGTGATCGCGTTAGAATCTTAGATTTTGAAGTTACAGCCGCTTGTTTTGTCGCCACAGAGTGAGATATCTTGGTGTTGTTTTGTGTGGACTCAGAACTATCAAA
>JASAMZ010001156.1:0-10661 GCA_030248115.1 Linhomoeus sp. GSCO2_2 | reverse complement strand
GGTGGAGAGGGGGGAGGGGAAGGTGGCAGAATCCCCCCCCCCCCCACCTTGTGACAAAAGAACTCGTGTCCTTTCGATGACAAAGACGCAGTCGGCAAATAGGGCTCTCTGCGTGTCCCTACACAAATATGGGAACTTAGCACCGGCCGTCCACTGGGCGAAGTAGGGTGGGACGGCCTCCTCTGCACAAAAAATGAATTATTCATAATTTTGCGTAATTTTCTTAGAAATTTCTACGCAGATCCACCTGCCAAAACGGCCAAATCCGCCGATAATTCCACCGTAGGCGAGTCCTCATCAGACTTGACTAGAAGCTTCGTCACGCGCCTTCCCTGTTTCTTGCCTGGAAATGGGTAGACACAATTTGTCAGAAATTCACTAAATTGCCAAACCAGGCAAGTCGTCCGGGGGACGCAGTATACTCCACAAATTTGAACTCCTACACACGGTGACTCCTCTGCGGTTGTGGCCTCCTGACACCCCCAATCGCAAAACTAATGCCGAATTCGTGATCTACATCCCAGAATACCCCAGAATCGACATACAACACCCCTAGCTTCATATGGACCCCCGGAACCGAAATTTTGCACTTGGGGTACGGTAGCATGCAAATCCGTCATAAGTATGTTAAACATCATCTAAACGATAAACGAATGCCAAATTCGTAATCAGCGCCCCCGAAAACCCCGAAATCGAGTATAATGTCGCGAAAGTCGACCCGACACCCAATGGACGCGGCAGGGTTACTGTAGCTCTGCAAATTTGCCAAAAACACTTTTCTGGACCAGATTTCAACGTAGAATCGTTTGAAACCACTTTTGGAACGATTCGGCAACGCATTCGAGGGCTATAGACGCCGAAATGCGAAAATCGCAATTTTCGACCCCGGAGTCGAAAAAGTCGCAGTGTAAAAAAGTTTTTTGTGTTTCGCCCGATTTTCTCCGTTCATGACTCATTCGATAGAGGACATCTGGGAAGGAGCACCAAGAGTGGTCTCGCCGCTCTAGCTGCTACCTAGCTCGCACAGCAGCCCGTCAAAGTCGACCCGAGGCCAAAAATCGCGAATTTTTCAAATTTGGCGCCAAAATGGGTTCCGCAGCGATCCAATTCTTTTTTTGCGTGTTCGGCACTATCGAGTACTACAATATATCAAAAGATAGTATATACCATTATATGCAACTTTTTCGAGTTCTACCTTGTGTAACCCAATTTTCAGTACTTTGAAAATCAAAAATTTTTGAATTTCCCGCCAACGGGATCCCGCAGCGTGACCCCGTTTGGTGTCCACCCTGTCCACCCACTAGGCCTACCCAACGCAAAAGACCGTTTGGAAATCGGCCGCTTCACGCGCGAACGCCGTTGACTGTAATTTTCTGCGTTTCGCGCACAATCGCTATATACTCCACACTTTTTTGTGAAGTATAAAAACTACAGTATACCCACTCAAAAATATAGCCTTCTCTTTGACGACAGTCAGTTGTTTCACCAGAGATTGAAGTTGGCATTTCTTAGCCAATAATAGCAAATCTTCAATTTGACTAGGCTGCGTTTCCAACTGGCCTAAAAAAATTGAATAAACTCAAGGTAAAATGCTGGAGGGACACTTTGCGATTGGCAAAATTGAATGGCGGAGATATGGGCTGCAAATGGAGCTTCAATTGGAGAGAGAATGGAGAAATCATTCAGAGGCACAAATTCTGGGTGTTGCCAAAATTGGAGGGGGGGGGGGGGGAGTACGGGGGAGAGGGGGGGGGGGGGGGTAATTCAATCAACCTCCCCCCCCCCCCCCTTCACCCACCAGTGTAGACATAGTCCAACAAAGCCTTGAAAGCCTCAGGGTCCAAGGCAGCCTTGCCCATATACACCACTGACTTGTTCTTCCAGGCCCCACTCTCGAACATCTCGCGAAAGAACAAGCACCTGATGATATCATGAAAAAACTGAATGCAAAAATCAATACAAAATGTAAATTGAAATTAATTTTAAATAAAAAAACACCTGGCCGCCAAGACGCTCCTGTGGGCGCGAAACACGTGGTCGTTTCTCACGACAAAGGTGACGTCTGAGAAATGCGCGCTGTCTAACAGCCTGAAATTGGATAATGATTGAGTTCTATCATATTTTACAGTACCCCATACAGGTGTATGGCTGTCAACAAAATTTACAAGCGATTCGTAATGTTCGAATCACTTGTGTGTAGGGAACGACATGCGACGCGTGTAACGTGGCAAGAAATACAAAGTACGGTAGGTGTACGGTTACGGTAGCCTGCGGCATTCTGTAGATTGTAGTACCATGTAGCACAACAGAAGCCTGCTGCGCAAATATCCGCTGCATTTTGTCTCAAAACAACGTCTCATAACTGCCATTTTGCACCTCATTCCTCCTAACTCCAAACGCAACTATCACCATTTTCCACCCTTAAAACTACAAAAAAAACCAAACTCACATTCTCAAAAACTCGTGATAGGGCTCCCGTCTAATCAGCTGGGAATAAACCACGCGGAAACTACGCAATAACCCGCGAATCGCGTCCGTTAGCGCTCCATATAGACAGCGTTCCCCATCGAACGTGTTGGGCTCGCAGCGAGCGCCTAAAAAATGACAAAATTTCGAGTTCTACCAAATGATTTTAACACCACGGACGGAAAGTGAGGACAGGAATACGGTGGAAGCAAGAATTTGCGGCCGAAAAATTTAAATATGAACGCGCATTCGATATTCCGCAGTTACTTAGACGAATGCACAGTGTAGCTCGCTACAAAATCTCTGTTAATCCCGAACCGTGAATTCAATTTCTACCGCTTACTCCACTCGCCTTGGCCAATCGTCAGAGAATGAGATGACGGCAAAGTGCACACAGAAAGACGGACAAAATACGCGCCACAGGCGACAAATCATTTCGTTTTTGGCACTCCGCCGCTTGAAAAGCGAAGGAGTGCTACAGGAGCGGTAAAGCCCACAGTTAACATAACACGTCCTAGCGCTCGCTACGAAGCACCTAGGGAGCCAAATTTTTTTTTTAAAAGATAGCTTATGACGACGCGCAGCGTGCTCGGGAGGTGAAAAAATTTTGGTGGTTTAAGAATTTCGCGAAAATTCAAAAATTCGAATGTTTGCTAAGTAAAAAAAAAATCACCCCACAGTTTTTGCAATAGTGGGCCGAATTTGGTGATTTTTGGATATGTTGTAGGCCTTTGGGTCCTCTAGGCGGCATCGCCGGAACGGGCTCTCTAGGTGGTCCGACGCGGGAGTACGGTAGAAAATTCAAAATTTTAAATTTTTTTCCGACCTTTAAAAAATCGTAACTCGAGTTTGCGACGGTGGATCGCCGCCAATTTAATTTCTGACCTGGACACTTATATCACCTTTTATTTGGCACCAAAACCGGCGAGATCGGTCTCGCCGTTCGGGAGATCTGCGGTGCCAAAAGTCCCGGGTCCCGAGCGGAAAATTGGGATTTTCGACTTTTAATGGATTTTTGGGCCGGAAAGCGTGCTGTTAGCGGCAAATTGGCCATTGCAACGTGTTCAGCGTCAAAAGTTGGTCTAGACGAAGTGTCTTGACCATTTTGAGGTATGGTATCCCGGCCGCGCCGAATTTTTGAATCCCGGGGTCAAATTTTCGAAATTGTGTTTTCACTTGTTTCGGGGGTTTCCGACGGCGCTGAACACGAATCCGGTGTTTGTTTTGCGATTTGGGACGCCTTTACCCTGATTTCGGCACCTGGCCGGCCAAAAATTGGGTCCCGGGGTCGAATTTTCAAAATTGTGTTGACAGTTGTGTCTGGGCTTTCTGACGCGGTAGAATGCGAATCCGTCGTTTGTTTGGCGATTTGCGGTGCATTTAGCCCGATTTTGGCCGAATACTCACGCTCTGTAAAATTTCGCGAAATTCCGAAAATACTGTCCGCCATTGATTTTGCTGCGCCTACAGTACGCCGTCCATATAAGACGCGCTGAGAAAGGCGTCTACGCACGCGCAATCGAACCGAGTTATAGGAGCATCGTACTGTAGCACCGACGCCGTCCACCCCAGCGGGGGATCCCCCGCTGTGTAGCGTAGATAAGGCACGCCTGTACAATTGGGGCGCCGCTGGCATTCTACATTGTGAGTGGCTATAGACAGTCAGCGGTCAGTACAGCCTCTGCTCCAACGCGTCACTTGCGCCACATCGGCCTCTTACTGTATGACATCTGCTTAGGCCCACCCCGGTCTACAGACTCTAGTTCTACACTGAAGAAATTGGGAACAAACAAAGTTAACGGGAATGCAACACTTGTTGGAGTTTCTGTGCCCCCGTCTGCTAAAACAATCACGCGGAGTGCCTATCCCACTGGTTCCCGTTCCAGGTACCCGCGATCCTCCGCAAATTTTCGGCAGGTCGGGGTCCAGCCGGTACTGCAGAACACGTGCTTCGCCAGTACTCCAGAATTTGGAAAAATCAAGGAGTATTATGCGCAGTACTGCTTAATCGATGGTGTCCCCAAGTATCAGCAGTTCAGTACTCCGGAACTGCCAGTACTCCGGAAGGCTTGGAAGGGTCCAAGAAAAATAAGAAGTACTAGCGGCCTGACCGCTACCGATACTCCACAAAATCTGTGACATTGTGATACTCCGGAATAGTGTGCTCCTTCGCTGCCGTTGCCTGAATATCAAGGAGTACTACCATAACCCATGCAATTCAAACCAGATTAGCATGTTTAGTGTACGTACATTGACTACTCGTTGAGAAACGGAAGAAAAAGTAATGTATTGAGAGTGATTTTTTTTGGATTTCTCACATATTTTGACAACTCGTGGTGGTGTACGGAGCTAGCAATGGCCTCTGGAGAGGAAGAGAACAGTAAGGACTTGAACGAAAGCTTTGAGCAGACAATTCACAACAAAAATGCAGAAAGTGCTGCTTGCTCAGAAGACGTGTCCACCTACTGTAAGCATTGCGGCGTCTACCTCTGCTCTCGGTACTGCTTTGCGATCTTTCACACAGTGCGCAATTACATGCCACTCATTGACAGTCACTTCTAAGACACTGTTGATTGCGAAGTATCGCACCGCTGCTTGTATTGTGGAACAACTGCACATTAAGAAGTATCGGTGTCACGACAAAATAAGCGGGCCACAGAATTTACACGGGCCACACCGATACTCGGCATCACACATTTTCACCAATTCTGGAGTACCGGCATTCACCTCTGTCCCGGAGGCCACTCTTGATACTTCTTATTTTTTGCTTTTTCCCGATACTGTGCAACAAGCTGTTTTAAAAAAGTTGAGTTGTTTTATTAATACAGAGTGGTTTGTGAGTCTTTTAAAGTGGAAGAGTAAAAGAGTGGATACTTTTGTAAAGTATTTCGAAGCCTTTCCGATATGACGCGCGCCCGCCTGGAGTCCACTATTCATGCGCTACTTCTGACACGCTCCTTTCTGAGGGGTTCTTGCAGGGCAACATTAGAATCGCCCGGGATTAATATTTTGAGCAAGACACACGCATTTCTGAGCGGTTGTTGCAGGGCAACATTGGGATCGCCCGGGATTAATTTCTTTAGCAAAGTTGTTCGTAAGACAAGGGTTTAAAAAAACAAAAGTATTTCTTTAGGAATGACCGTTCAACAACTGCCTCAACGTAAGCTTTCAAACTGTCGAACGAATGCCGCTCTACAACGTAAGACGAGCAAGTTAGGGCCGATTTACTGTTTGAACTTTTGAGTTGCTGTAGCTCGCGAAATTCAAACTTTCGAATCTTGACTTCTCTTAACGGAATGATCAGTGTGCCGAAACCTATTCAGCAAACTCAAGATCGTCTCTCTACGACGGAAGACGAGCGAGTTAGAGAAGTTTTGCGTTTGGAACCTTTGGGTTACTGTAGCTCGCGATATTCAAACTTTTGAGTTTCGACCAATAGAAGAACAAATGATCAGTGAGTCAAGAGCTATCCAGCAACTCAAGATCGTCTCTCTACGACGCACGCTGAGCGAGTTAGAGCGATTTCTATGCTAAAAACGCGAGAATGTCGCTTTTCGTGTTGCGTGTTTGCGTAATTAACAAATTTTTTACGCCAAGTGAAAGAGCACGTCGAGACCTTTTAGTTGACCTATCGCACGCCGCTCTACGACGTAAGACGAGCGTGTTAGAGCTGTTTTGCGTTTTGGACACTCGGGTTACTGTAGCGCGCGAAATTCAAACTTTTGAATCTCGAGTTCTCTTAACGGAATGATCAGTGTGCCGAAACCTATTCAACGACCTCAAGATCGTCTCTCTACGACGGAAGACGAGCGAGTTAGAGAAGTTTTTCGTTTTGAGCCTTTGGGTTACTGTAGCGCGCGAAATTCAAACTTTTGGGTTTCGACCAATAGAAGAACAAATGATCAGTGAGTCGAGAGCTATCCAACCAACTCAAGACCGTCTCTCTAAAACGCACGCTGAGTGAGTTAGAGCGATTTCTGTGTCAAAAACGCGAGAATGTCGCTTTTCGTGTTGCGTGTTTGCGTAATTAAGAAACTTTTAATGCCAAACGAAAGAGCACGTCAAGACCTTTTAGTTGAGCTATCGCACGCCGCTCTACGACGTAAGACGCGCGAGTTAGAGCCGCTTTGCGTTTTGACTTTCCGGTTACTGTAGCGCGCGCAATTCAAACTTTTGAATGCCGATTTCTCGAGGCACATTACCAGTAAGTCGAGACCTTTCCGTAGAGCCCAAGATCGCCTTCCTACGACTTTCCAACACCGAGATCTGAGAGCGTTACAGACGAACGAACGAACGAACAAACGCACGGACGAAAAGCTCTCGTAGGGGTTCGCCCGGCTGAGGCCGGGCGAAAAAATTTAATACGCCAGAATTATCCAGTACTGGTCGCCGGTACTTGTACACGATTTTCAGTTTAGGAGTACTGGCCGCCGATACTGTTTTCTTTTTCCAGTACTGGCCGCCGATACTGTTTTCGATTCCGCGGGCCACATGACAAGTTGATACGCCTAATTCCGGAGTACCCCGGGGGTGCGGGAACGGGAACCAATGGGCTATCTGACACTCAAGGAGTGTCACGTATCACTTGTCGTTTTGGTATTACACGACTTACAGTACATCTCACCCCCGAGTGTACGCACAGTAGTACCGTATACTCCCATCCAAACGCATGTGTAACAATAACGCATACCACACTGCAACAAATACTCCACAACCGGCGCGTGACCGCACAGGCAGGCGTAGTAGAGTGGGGTGCTATCCCACCGATCTCTCACGTTGACATCGACCTCCCGATGCTCTATCAGGAACCTGCGTTACGGTAATTGGGTAAATTTGAAGTGAATGTGCTGAAAACTGGATGAAATTTGAAAGTCGGACACCTGACGCGCTCCAAATCGCCGCTGCGGCAACTGCCGAACAGGTCCCGCTCTTCCTCGCGCGTGTTTTTGGACACGTCCATGATTTGTGGAGTAATGTGTACTAAAAAATGTCAAATGCCACTCCACTCGCAATGCACAGTATACTCAGTATACTATAACTTCAGTACACCTCGCACGGTTAGCCTTCCGACCGGAACGTCATATGATAGCGAAAATGGGAAAATACGCACTGCGTTCCAATCCTAATGTTTGTCTCGTGCGGAAAATAAGTTTCGCATTGAGCGCGCGAGTCGCGGCGAACTAATGGTTCAAGTCAATCAACCCTCCGTCGTTGTCTTTCCAAACTTCTCATGAAGTCAGCAAGCAAGCGCCTCACATCTTACACCAATTGTGAGCCTATCTGTCATCTGACGCTGTCCACAATCTCCAGCATATGCATTGGCTTTTGGTACAACTTAGCTTAGCAATACCTACCTACTCCTCAAATGCTCTGGCCCTGCCTTTGCGCCTATACGTTATGTAGTAGGTATGTAGTTAGGTAGGTACTGTGAGGCACCTATCCTGTATGATGGAGCCCAATTTTTGGCTCCTTATCCCTTTGTTGGCATTATGCCGTTTGAACAGTGAAGGAAAGGAGTACTATTGGCCTGGTAAACCGTTCAGTGAATATAGAATCGGTGTGTCACAATAACACGAATTCGAAATCAGGGGTTCTGCAAGGCGCAGTGGCGACCCCATTGACGCATGAATGAATGCCCGTCCAGGGTGACCAATTGTCCGTCTATTCGTTCAGTTACGTATTGCTTATAAGTGGAAGAATATTCGGTTATAATGTTTTCTTTGAGGGACAGGGTTTTTAGGTCCATTTTTATTGGAACAACAGGATTACATGGTTTTCATGTTTTTATAGGTTCTTTTTTTATTTTTGTTTCTCTTTTGTTAATTTATCCACTTGAAAAAATAGAAATTAAAACTCATCGATTTTTTGATTTAACTGCTATTTACTATCATTTTGTCGATGTGGTTTGATTGTTTCTTTTTCACTTATTATTTTTGCTTTATTTTTATAAGAATATTTATCTTGTAGATATGAGGATTTTGCAGATTTTTATTATTATTAAGTACCTAAAGGTTAAGTCTTTAAGGTTTAAATCTATTAGTTTTTAATATATATAGTATATCAAGTTTACAGACTTGAAAGATAAACTATATTTACTGAGTTAATCAGAAGATAAAAGGAAGAGAAGGACGAGTAAAGACCTTCACCTAATTTCTTTCATCTCCAGAAAACACACCTGGGGATACTCTCCTATAAGAGGGTGTTAATCGACATATTAAGTATTTTGGTTTTAATTCAAAAGAAATAATAATAGTAAACCTGTAGAATATTAAAATAATAGAAAAAATAAAACCTATAACTCCCCCTCCAGAGCAATTGGCACATGTTACTTGGTTCAGTTACGTATTGCTCATTTCCTCGGTCGGCAGGAATGCGACGACGCCTGCGGCGCTTTGGGTTTGCTTGGCACACTTGGCTAGTGTTGCAAATCAGCGGTGATGCACCATCTGTTGCTATGCTGAACGGCCACCGTTCTTCAGCCACGGAAAGATGTCTTCAGCCAATCGACGACGGCCTGTGCAGATCCACGCGTTTCTTCATGACTGCCAATGGCTGTTACTCCACAAGCGTCCAATTCGACGTCTGCAGCGCCCCATCTGTTGTGAACGGCAGCTTCGAGGACGCGCAGTCGTGTTACAAGGCGGCTCTCAGCAACCACTCAGGTGCAAACGTCTCGCCGCAATGGGAACACCGACATTCTAGCTACTGAATTCTTTGACTACTGCTTCAGTAGCGATAGCGAAGCTCACAGAGCTCTGCGCCCCGGTGACTCGCTATTGGTTCAACGCCAATACTGGGCTATGCGACCCTTTCGAGTTCTACAACTGCACCAAAGGAAATGGAAACAACTTCGAGTCCACCAAGCTCTGCGAGAGGACCTGCCTGAGACGACTAGGAAAACGTACTGTATGCTGCCAGGATCTGTTCAGGCGAATAGGCTGATGTGTTGATCGCAGAACTTGACTATTATGCTCCAGTTGGATCGCAGTCGAGCAGCATACGGTCAGAAGACGGGACAGCATCATCGCCCCCAACAGAAAATTCTCATGACAACTTTGCCAGACAGGATGTCATTCTGATGGAGATTGCCTTCTCTCGCTTGGAATATGTGGAAATCACACAGGTGTGTCTGCAGTATGGTCATCGTTCCGTATGGTCAGCGCACCGTCGTCGTCGTCGTCGTCGTCGTCGTCGTCGTCGTCGTCGTCGTCGTCGTCGTCGTCGTCGTCGTCGTCGTCGTCGTCGTCGTCGTCGTCGTCGTCGTCGTCGTCGTCGTCGTCGTCGTCGTCGTCGTCGTCGTCGTCGTCGTCGTCGTCGTCGTCGTCGTCGTCGTCGTCGTCGTCGTCGTCGTCGTCGTCGTCGTCGTCGTCGTCGTCGTCGTCGTCGTCGTCGTCGTCGTCGTCGTTGTCCTCGTCGTCGTCGTCGTCGTCGTCGTCGTCGTCGTCGTCGTCGTCGTCGTCGTCGTCGTCGTCGTCGTCGTCGTCGTCGTCGTCGTCGTCGTCGTCGTCGTCGTCGTCGTCGTCGTCGTCGTCGTCGTCGTCGTCGTCGTCGTCGTCGTCGTCGTCGTCGTCGTCGTCGTCGTCGTCGTCGTCGTCGTCGTCGTCCCCCCATCTCCACGGCACCAATCTAGAAACCGTCAATGACGTTCACCACTGTCGTCAGCAACATCGGAGGTCAAGCTGGTTTGTGGGTTGGTCTTAGCATGCTGACCGTGATCAAATTTCTCATGATTAGCGTGTCTCTTTGTTGTGCACGAAAGAAGAAAACCGACAAATCAGATGAACCGTGATCTCTTTCTGATGGCTCTCTTTCCGCTTGAGTTGCTTTCGAACCGCTCAAATCGTTCCATTCGGAGCAAATTAAACTAAACAACCGCTTCTGTTTACGGTCGGCGGGCGAGCGCCGGACTGACAACAGACCGCTAGGCAATTGAAAGCTTCCGAGCGTACCAGATACAAGACCGATTTAGCTGATTGGCTGGAAATGAGTGGGGTCGGAGGAGGCAACCGCCATCAGATTTGGTTAAATGAGCAGCGTTATTGCGGTGCCTTGTTGCAGCTCTGCGACAGTCGTCATGACTACATATGTACCTGCCGCGCCATTCCGTTGTTGACAACGGTGTCCCCATCGGTCTGATGCTTGTCGAGCAGCCCACTCATCTATATGCACATCGATTCAACCTATCACTTGTTTGT
>JASAMZ010001155.1:0-10000 GCA_030248115.1 Linhomoeus sp. GSCO2_2 | reverse complement strand
TTGTATCGTTCTTGTTCTTGTCCCAACTAGAATCTTGGAACGTGTTAGCAATTCAAGGAACATTGTTTTTGGCACTCCTCCCCTCCAAAAGGGAGGAGTGCTATAGTGATGGTGCGGATTTTGTGTAAATTCAAACGCTCATAAGTCGGGCTAGAGTTGGCCGATCGGGGCGATTTTTTTTTATTCGATAGGTCTCAGGAAGGCGCAGGGTGGATCGAAGGTCTCGACTTCCGTCCGGGACCCGATTTTTATACTCCACAAAAAGTGTGGAGTATATAGCGATTGTGCGCGAAACGCAGTAATTTCTAACGGATGGCGTTCGCGCGTGAAGCGGCCGATTTCCAAACGGTCTTTTGCGTTGGGTAGGCCTAGTGGGTGGGCAGGGTGGACACCAAACGGGGTCACGCTCCGGGACCCCGTTGGCGGGAAATTCAAAAATTTAAATTTTCAAAGTACTGGAAAATGGGTTAAACAAGGTAGAACTCGAAAAAGTTGCATATAATGGTATATACTATCTTTTGATATGTTGTAGTACTCGATAGTGCCGAACACGCAAAAAAAGAATTGGATCGCTGCGGGACCCATTTTGGCGCCAAATTTGAAAAATTCGAGAATTTTGGCCCCGGGTCGACTTTGACGGGCTGCTGTGCGAGCTAGGTAGCAGCTAGAGCGGCGAGACCACTCTTGGTGCTCCTTCCCAGATGTCCTCTATCGAATGAGCCATGAACGGAGAAAATCGGGCGAAACACAAAAAACTTTCTTACACTGCGACTTTTTCGACTCCGGGGTCGAAAATTGCGATTTTCGCATTTCGGCGTCTATAGCGCTCGAATGCGTTGCCGGATCGTTCCAAAAGTGGTTTCAAACGATTCTGCGCTTAATTCTGGTCCAGAAAAGTGTTTTTGACAAATTTGCAGAGCTACAGTAACCCTGCCGCGTCGGTTTGAATTTTGGGCGTCGGGTCAACTTTGCCAATATTATACTCGATTTCGGGGTTTTCGGGGTCGCTGATTGCGAATTTGGCATTCGTTCAGTGTTTAGATGATGTTTGAACACACCTATGTCGAATTTGCATGATACCGTACCCACAGTGCAGAATTTCAGTTCCAGGACTCCATAGGAAGTTAGGGGTGTTGTATGTTGATTATGGGATATTCTAGGATGTAGATCACGAATTCGGCATTAGTTTTGCGATTGGGGGTGTCAGGAGGCCACAACAGGAGAGGAGTCACCGTGCGTAGGAGTTCTAATTTGTGGAGTATACTGCGTCCCCCGGACGACTTGCCTGGTTGGCAAGTTGCCAAAAACCCGGCTTTTCGGCCTCCGACGAACTTTGGACGCTTAGAATAGTGTTCTGGTAGATCGGAGCGAGACGAGCTTTGGGCCGAATATGTAAAAGACATTGGGCTATCCGATGGTGGGGGCGCCGCCGGGCTGGGTCCGGGCCTGCCCGGGGCGGGTAGCAAAAACCGGGTTTTTCGACCCAAAAGTAGGGGTTCACGGCCAGGTCGTGGTTTCTTTGTTTTTTAAGTCAACCTAAAGCTACTTGTCGTAGTTGAAGAACTTGGATAGCTCTATCCAGAATCGGTTTTAGACAAGTGATACGTGGTGACACTCCTTGAGTGTCAGACAGGCACTCCGCGTGATTGTTTTAGCAGACGGGGGCACAGAAACTCCAACAAGTGTTGCATTCCCGTTAAATTTGTTTGTTCCCAATTTTTTTCAGTGTAGAACTAGGGTCCATAGCCCGTGGTGGGCCTAAGCAGATGCCATACACTTAAAGGCCGATGTGGCACAGTGACGCGTTGGAGCAGGCTGTACTGACGACGATGAGCGCAAGCTCTACTGTCTGTGTATAGCCACTCACAATGTAGAATGCACGCGGCGCCCCAATTGTACAGGCGCGCCTTATCTACGTTACACAGCGGGGGATGCCCCGCTGGGGGGGGGGGTGCTACAGTACGATGCTCCTATAACTCGGTTCGATTGCGCGTGCGTAGACGCCTTTCTCAGCGCGTCTTATATGGACGGCGTACTGTAGGCGCAGCAAAATCAATGGCGGACAGTATTTTCGGAATTTCGCGAAATTTTATAGAGCGTGAGTATTCGGCCAAAATCGGGCTAAATGCATCGCAAATCGCCAAACAAACGACGGATTCGCGTTCTACCGCGTCAGAAAGCCCAGACACAACTGTCAACACAATTTTGAAAATTCGACCCCGGGACCCATGTGGGACTTCAGCTCGCCTTTCCCCGTCTGGCAGGTTCGAAGCAGACCGGCGAAAGCTGCCCACGCCGTCGCCCTTCTCTCTAGCTTCCGTACAGGCGCCTCCCGCACCTAACTCAGCTCTCTAGAAGCGGCGACTTCTCCTCGCACTTCCTCTCCAGGACCTCCTTCAGCGCGCCTCCAGCACCTTACTGCCCGAGAGGAAGGCGGACACTCTCCACTCTCTGCTTGCGCGAGTGCTCCACAGCCACTCCAGCGCTCTCTCCAGACCACTGGGCCGGCTCTCACAGCACAGGCGCCCTTCACTTCTCCCTCACTCTCTCCCAGAGCTTCTTGGCGAGAAGGATTCGCCGCCTCCCGCGACGGAAGTTGCGCCACCTCCCGGCTGGCGACTTTGCCGACAACACCAGCGATCGACGACCGCACTCTGCCTCTCTGTCGCGTAGATACTCTGCGTCTACTTAGAGATCGGCCTTTACGGAATCGCCGAAACACTGTGCTTGTCTGCCGTGTAGCTATTTCGGACACCAGAGCTCCTTCCAAACCTCTTCCAGGCGTACGAGGAAGCGAACTGCCGAAATCAACGCGCCCATTCACTTTTACGCTAGCCTGCCTAGGCGCGCCGAAACGACACAAAGATACCTCGCGCGCAAACGAATAAAGTACCGTAGTCGCCTATATTGTGTCAGCGCAATCACCTTCACTGGCACATAACTCACGAACACGACAACGGCGGGCGAAACGGAGTACACCGGCGGATAGCTACAGTTACCAGCTATCTAACGGCAACACAATCGAAGCGGAAGCGCAACGGAACGGGGAAGAAAGCGGGCGAAAACGCGTCGGAGCGTCGAACTTGCGAACAACAAAGTTCTTATCACGCGTAATCGCGCCGAGACCCGCGAAATTCAAATACACTACATATACGCGCCAAAGCAAGACGAGAGCGAAACAACTACAAGAAGGGGAGAACCAGAGGACGGAACAACAACAAAGGGGGAAAATATGTAGGAAAACCCTATTCTCCTACATCCTCCGTCCTGGCTGGCTTGGTCGCCCTCGAGCAAGCTATGGGGGTCGGAGCGATCCTTGTCGTAGTAGTAGCTCCTTGCTGGACAAGTTCTTGATCTTCACGTGGGCCAGCCCGGCGGCTGTGGGATGGGGGCTCCCCGCTCTCCCTGGGGTGGGGTCGAACCCGGCTTCCCCATTGCCCACGACTTCCTCGTCCAGACGTCGCTGAGACAGGAATCGGTTTCCAGTGGACCCAGGCTCCCAGCTGAATCCTTGACTGGCCTTCTTCAGCCCCTGCTTGGCCTTCTGCTGCCGCTGGCAGTTGCTGATGTGGCCCATCTTGGCAGACTGGTCCTCCACGTCCGGGGGTCTCTTCTTCTTCTTGGCCCGTCGGCACCCTCCGACCTTCCTGGCCTCCACCACCTTCTGCTGCTGGCTGGGGGACCACTGCAGCTGATAGCAGTGACTGGACATCTGGGGCTTCTTGACAAGCAGTCTTGCCGCTTCACCATCCATGCCCTCGACGCCAGTGTGCGCTGCGTCCCTCTCAGTCACCTCCTGGGGTCCCTCACCACTCTTGGTTTCACCCTCTGACTGATCAGCCATCACAGCCTTCTCCCGTGGGGGGTCCGCCCTGGCTTGTCCCAAGCCAGGGTCTCCCACCTGACAGCCAAACTCTGCAGTTGGCACCACCTGACACGCCTTGTCAGCCGTTGGGGGGTCCGCCCTGGCTTGTCCAAAGCCAGGGTCTCCCTCCTGGTCACCAACTGACTTCTGGTCGTCCTCCAGGGAAACCACACTGGGACACCTCTGCAGCACTCTCCCTTGCAGGGTGCTCAGTCTCTGCTGCTCCTCCATGTCCATCACCGCATCCAACTCTTCCCAGGTCAGCTCCTGTGGAGGTGGCGGAGGAGGCCCATCCACCTTCTGCAGGCTTCCCAGCTTGGGGGGCCCTCCCTCCTGTTTCACCGCCGGTGGAGGCATTTTGGGACAGTTGCGAGCGATGTGGCCAAGCTGATGGCAGCTGCGGCACTCGATAGGGGGAAACCCTCTGGCGTCAGTGGACTTGCCACCATTCCTGCCACCCTGGGCACCTCCCTCACCTTGCGCCTTCTTGTGGCCAGACTGGTCATTCTGCCACTTCTTGCCACCACTCAACTGAGCGCTCTTAGTCTCCTCCTGAGCTTCCAGCACCTCTCTGATGTACTGGACCAGCTCTTCCAGGCTGCTCATTCGACTCGCCAGAACCGTGGCAGGCACCAATTCCTTGGGAATCGCTCGCAGCAACTGATTGCGCAGCATCTCATCCCACAGGTTGGGCTGCATGGGCCAGGCTTTGTAGACCAAGCCTCTCAACGCCGCCACATACGCGTCGATCGACTCGCCTCCTCTGTCCCAGGTTCTGTTGACGAAGTCCTTCTGATAGGCATAGGTGGGTCGCCTGTCACCGTACGCTGCTGCCAGCCTCGCCACGACAGCGTCATAGTCCGCTGTATCACCCAGTGCGTCCCGCATCTGGTTGGCGAACTCCCAAGGGCCACCTTTCAGAAAGGTTTGCAGCGTCACCAGCCACAGCGACCTGTCCACCTTCGTCACCCTCATGCGGTCCTCAAAGGCTCTCTGGAAGCCATCCCAGTCACTGCCAGCCTCTGCGCTGAAGGGCTGAAGCACACCCAAGTCACGCCCCAACAACACAGTCGAAGTAGACTGAGCAGCTGACAAAACAGTGGGAGCTACAGGCACTGGCGCCTTCGACGTCCACGTCCAACCACCAAACTGGGTCCACGACCACTCCCCTTGCCCCACCAACGACGTTGGCGCTGGCATGGGAGGCAAAACTGGTGGCGGCGCCATGGGTGGCGGCCTCATCTGGCCCGCTCCACCAAGGAGGTTCACTCCAACACTGGGAATGCTTCCCAGGGCGGCCTGACTCGACACCACTGTGGTCGTCGCCTGCCCACTGCCACTCGAACTGGCCAATGGCAGCGACGTTGCCACTCCACTGGAAGTCACGATCGGCATTGCCACACCACTCACTCCAGGTGGCACTCCACTCGCCGACGTTGTCACACTGCTAGTGCCTCCACTGCCCATCACCCCACTTACCGACAACGGCGCGGCTTGCGCGACACTCGAAGCAGGCCCTGTGGTTGATGGCAGCGTCACTGCAGCTGACACTGGCTGACTGCTGGGATTGGGCGCTGAAGCACTGGAGACCGGCGTCGCCTGCGCCGTCACCTTCCCTTCCAGCTGACCCATTCGACCGCTCAAGTCGGTGACTGTGTTGCTCAGAGGCTGCAACTTCTGGTCAATCACTGAAGCCAACTGCGCCAACAGCGACTGCACGTCCAGCGCACCTGCAGCAACACCCTGAGGATTGTGCCTGCCGTCTCCTTCACCACCACTGGCCAACCCTCCACTGCCATTCCCACCCAGACCAAGGACTGGCGTCTGCACAACAGCATTGGCGACTTGCGCCTGGCTATCGTGCTGGGCCGCGCGACACGCTTCACAAGTCCACGGGCCATTTGCCACGTCTACCTGGTCGTCTGGGATGCAGTTGTGACCAATGTCACCATGCGACATGCGCCCACAACGCCCTGCGCACGTGATGGGAAACTGCGACGACAGCACCTCTTCCTCACAGAAGCAGCACTTTCCGACCACGTCGTCCTCTGACATGTCGGACGGTTTAGGAAAAGACTCAGCGCCTGTGCGCGTCTTCACCATATGCCACAGCAGGAGACTCACCAGAGACCTCACTTCACAGGGCAAGCGGCACTCTCACACGCACCTCCTGCTACTTGTCTCTGTCTCTCAACTCCACTGCACACAAGCCTACCAGCGGGCGGCGCGTAGGCGACTTCCGAAGGCGGTTGTCCAAGAGCGGCGCATGCACCTGAAACCGACGCGCGTGTCAGTCAGACGCTTGCAGTGGCTCTCGTAGCACACCAACGGATCACAGAGCTGCCTCAGGACTTCAAGTGCTGGAAACTGGAGCCGCACTGCAGTCAAAATCGGCCAGCGTACCCTCTACACTGCAACCAAATTCAACGCGTGCTTGCTAGTGTTTCCAAGCAGGCCCAACTGCTCTGCAGTCACTAGCGCTACCACTTGCGACTGGTATCCTGTCTCGGACCGACCACTTGTGGGACTTCAGCTCGCCTTTCCCCGTCTGGCAGGTTCGAAGCAGACCGGCGAAAGCTGCCCACGCCGTCGCCCTTCTCTCTAGCTTCCGTACAGGCGCCTCCCGCACCTTACTCAGCTCTCTAGAAGCGGCGACTTCTCCTCGCACTTCCTCTCCAGGACCTCCTTCAGCGTGCCTCCAGCACCTTACTGCCCGAGAGGAAGGCGGACGCTCTCACTCTCTCACAGCGCGAGTGCTCCACAGCCACTCCAGCGCTCTCTCCAGACCACTGGGCCGGCTCTCACAGCACAGGCGCCCTTCACTTCTCCCTCACTCTCTCCCAGAGCTTCTTGGCGAGAAGGATTCGCCGCCTCCCGCGACGGAAGTTGCGCCACCTCCCGGCTGGCGACTTTGCCGACAACACCAGCGATCGACGACCGCACTCTGCCTCTCTGTCGCGTAGATACTCTGCGTCTACTTAGAGATCGGCCTTTACGGAATCGCCGAAACACTGTGCTTGTCTGCCGTGTAGCTATTTCGGACACCAGAGCTCCTTCCCAAACCTCTTCTAGGCATACGAGGAAGCGAACTGCCAGAATCAACGCGCCCAATCACTTTTACGCTGGCCTGCCTAGGCGCGCCGAAACGACAACAAGATAACTCGCGCGCAAACGAATAAAGTACCGTAGTCGCCTAGATTTGTGTCAGCGCAATCACCTTCACTGGCACATAACTCACGAACGCGACAACGGCGGGCGAAACGGAGTACACCGGCGGATAGCTACAGTCACCAGCTATCTAACGGCAACACAATCTAAACGGAAGCGCAACGGGACGGGGAAGAAAACGGGCGAAAACGCGTCGGAGCAACGGACTTGCGAACAACAAAGTTCTTATCACGCGTAATCGCGCCGAGACCCGCGAAATTCAAAAGCACACTACATATACGCGCCAAAGCAAGACGAGAGCGAAACAACTACAAGAAGGGGAGAACCAGAGGACGGAACAACAACAAAGGGGGAAAATATGTAGGAAAACCCTATTCTCCTACACATATGACAGAGCAAATTTTGCAAATAATCCGTGAGTCGTGAGCTATCCACTGAGCTCGAGATCGTCTCTCAACGACGCAAATCAAGCGAGTTAGAGCGATTTTAGTGTTCGAATCTCGAGAATGGCGTTTCCCGTGGTGCGTGTTTGCGTAATGTTAAAAATTGTTGCTGCCGCATGAAAGAACACGTCGAGAGCTTTCACCTGACGAGTCGATCGCCGCTCTACGACGTAAGACGAGCGAGTTAGAGCCGTTTTGCGTTTTCGGACCTTTGGGTTACTGTAACTCGCGAAATTCAAACTTTGAGTTTTGACCAACGGGAGAACAAATGATCAATGCGTCCAGAGCTATCCAAGGTGCTCAAGATCACCTCTCTACGACGCAAGACAGACGAGTTAGAGCCGTTTTGCGTTTTATACCTTCGGGTTACTGTAACTCGCGAAATTCAAATTTTTGAGTTTCGACCAATGGGAGAACAAATGATCAGCGAGTCGAGAGCTATCCACTGACCTTGAGATTGTCTCTCTACGACGCAAGTTGAGCGAGTTAGAACGATTTTAGCGTCAAAATGTCGAGAATGGCGTTTTCGGCGGTGCGTGTTTGCGTAATTGAAAGAACTTTTGCAGTCGCATGAAAGAACGCGTCGAGAGCTTTCACCTGACGTGTCGATTGCCACTCTACGGCGTAAGACGAGCGAGCTAGAGCCGTTTTGCGTTTTGACCTTCACTGTAGCGCGCGCAATTCAAACTTTTGAATTTCGAAACCTCTTAGCTGAATGATCAGTGAGCGGAGACCTATCCGTAGAGCCCAAGATCTCCTCTCTACGACTTTCCAACGCCGAGATCCGTGAGCGTAACGGACGCACGGACGCACGGACGCACGCACGCCGAGCTCTTGTAGGGTGTCGCCCGGCTGAGGCCGGGCGAAAAAAGTGATCGGATCTGGCACCAGCCGGGAAATTCACCCCGAAGTTGGGTCCCGGGTCTATGGGCAGAAATTTGGGCAGGTGTAACTTTTGGTAGACGGTGGTCATATTGAGACGGTACAAACGCCATTCGATAGAGCTTGGCGAGCTCTATAACTTTGTAGTAGATCACTTGTTTCGGCGCCATCAAATTTGTGGCAAAAATGTGAAAAAATCGATTTCTGGGTCGAAATTCAAAAGTTCGTCCTTTCCCACTTCTTGCTGTGCTGATCGGTTTCGACGACATTCACAGGGTTATTGCGGCTTACAAGTATCTTCACTGTGGCAAAATTTCAGCTTTGGGCTGGATCAATTTCTGGGCGAAATTTCAATTTGCAGAGTTATTTTTGGGTATTTCGGTGCAAAGTGGGGTCAGTTGAGATATTTCGGTGTCAGTTGGACTTTCGCGTGATAGAGCATCAAGAGATACGTTGTTTTTGTTATAAGCACTTTTCTCGTCCGACGCGTATTTTGGCGGGAAATTTGAATTCAAAATTTTTGCTGCCGGATTTGACCGGGGCACCTACCGTGTAAGTACTCGATTCCGGCTTTTCGGAGATGCTGATCACGAATTTGACGTTGTCTTTTCGTTTTGAGATGTGTGTGACCATTTTTGAAGAATTTGCTTGCCACCATACGTGCCCTTAAGTGGAAAACCTGGTCGTGTCAGTTCATCTGAAGCTAGGTGTGTTGTGTGTCAAATGTGGGGTATTGGAGGGTCACAATTCCGACTTTGCTATTAATTTTGCGATCAGAATGGCCACTAAGCCTCACTGACATGTCTCGCTGATCAATGGGCAGCATGATTCAACTCCCAAAATACTTCTAGAAGAGGGGAGGAGTGCCCCGAGGGGCTCTGCCCCCGTCTACTAATCTTGTTTAATTGTTCCTGTCCGTATCTCTCATGCTAAGCGTTCACAGCATTTGCAGATTCTAATTTGCATCACATCAAGCTGTTATAACCCAGCCTTGTTTCGATAATGTTCCGACAGTGTTGCTAGGGTTTCGTAGTATTCTGCTACTCAGACCATTTCAAAAGGAACTATCTAGGAACAATTTAACCCGATAGTTCCAATCGCCAGCTACATTGGTCTTGTTTCGCCCGGCCTCAGCCAGGCAACACACTACGAGAGCTCGGTACCGTCTGTGCGTGCGTGCGTCACGCGCTCAAATCTCAGCGTCGAGAAGTCGTAGAGACGATCTTGGGCTCTACGGATAGGTCTCGACCCACTGAGCATTACCAGTTGCAGTTTATTCAAAAATTTGCATTCCGCGCGCTACAGTAACCAGAAGGTCGCAACGCAAAGCGGTCCTCTAACTCTCCCGTCTTACGTCGTAAAGCGACAATCGACGCGTCAGGTGAAACTCTCGACGTGCTCTTCCATGCGGCAGCAAAAATCTTCAATCACCAAATCACGCACCAGAGAATCGACATTTTCGAGTTTCTGGCACAAAAATCGTATGACTTGTTTCATCGGAGCTTTAATGAGAGATTTTCTTGCTCTAAAAGCCAAATTCCGGGCGAAATTAATATTGTTATGCAACACCCTCTTGCGAAGGCGGAGCAATACGGGCGGTGAGTTCTCGTGCTATCTGCAAAAAGATCGCAACTCTTTACAA
>JASAMZ010001150.1:0-12614 GCA_030248115.1 Linhomoeus sp. GSCO2_2 | reverse complement strand
AAGTGTCCCCGCCTCAGCACAATTACGGTGGAATATGTTTGCCCATTTACGGTCCTCCCTCCCCCCCCCCCCCCCCCCCTCCCCCTAAAAGTGTGTTGACCCCCCCCCCCACCTGGCAATCCTGTCAGAGAGATGGCACGATGAGTTTCGCTATACGTATACATACAGTACGTGTCAAGAGCTCGCTCCTTATTTGGAAAATTCAGAATTATCGGTACATCCCCTAATTATTGAACATTCTTGGTCAAAGAAGGATGAAATTGAGGGGGTGGGGCAAGGGTTTTGCATACCACTCGCAAATACAGTACACTCTAGCCGCTACACAGGGTCTCCCTTCCCGGCGACATGGACACGCACACTGGGCGAACGGACGCACTCAGCGAGCGCCACCTCTTCCCGCCCTGCAAGCGCGGCAGCAGCAAGGGCCCGCTTCTGACCGTCCGCGTGGACAGTCGGCCGCGCTCCTCCCTTCCCCCCAAGGTCGAGTGCCCCGAGTGCGCCGGCGGCGGCGAATCGGCGCGAAGCGACCAGGAGAGGTCGCTGATCCGCCTGATGCCCTTGGCGCTTCCCGCCGCCGCCGAGACGGCCACGTCGCGGGCCAATCCGCTATTCTGTCCGGACGATTCGGCGTCGGCGGCGACGGCGGTCGAGTCGCAGCTAGAGCGCATGCGATTGGACGTGCGCTTCTTTATCGGGGAAGCGGCGGGCGCTTCGGCGGCGCTCTCGTCGCCCAGAACGTCCATAGACAATGAACTGGAGCCGGTTTCGCCCTCGGTTCGTGCATATTAGGATTTGAATGATATTACAGGGTAGATAAAAAAAGTGAGACCCCTGACTTTGCGGCCGCCATACTCAAGCCTGACTCCATCTGTCAGGCCCAAATTTAGAAGGGGTATACTGCACGGTGTTCCTGAAAAAGTGCCCAATTTTCAGACCATTTCATGCACTAGAGAGTAAATGGCATCGTTTTGCGCAACGTCGCACCCGATTTTCGGCATGACGTTGCGCAAAATGATGCCATTTGCTCCCTAGTGCATGAAATGGTCTGAAATTTTGGCGCTTTATCAAGAACGCCGTGCAGTATGCCCTTTCTAAATTTGGGCCTGGCAGATGGAGTCAAGCTTGAGTATGGCGGCCGCAAAGTCAGGGGTCTCACTTTTTTTATCTACCCTGTACAAGCTTGGAATTCGATAAAATACCGTACGCTTCTCAATTTCCAGCCCCGAGCCAAGGCGCGCCGCAAGCGCCAAGCGAGTCAGAAGATCCTGTTCAGCGACGAGGTTACTGTAGTTGCCTTTTTATCGCGTTTTCATACTGTAACCTACAGTAACCTTCAGCTGACCACTCTGACGGCCAGTCCCGAGAGCGTGGAGCTAGCGGAGGGGATCGCGAACGATTCCGGCTACCGCTCAATCGATACTAAAGGCAATCAGCCCCCATCGCAAGCTATTTCCAAGAAACACTGCCCTTATAATGATGATGAACAGGATGGGAAAGCGCCCCAGGCGTCGTCGTCGTCGTCTTCCGCCGCCCGCCATAAGAATACTGTACGCCGGGGGGGGGGGGGGGGATTAGTGGTGAAAATTGGATTGATAGTGCGAGGGGTATGTATATTATTGTGGGGGGGGGGGGGGGGAGGGAAAATGGTGTTGTCAATACAGTCGTAATGCGCGTCTATTAGAGATGTACAAATGGCTCGCGTGGCGGAACATTTTCGTACCGTTTTAGGTGAATTTTGCTATTTTAGCACTTGAACAAAAAATAAAACATTGTGCAAATTGTGTGGCATTTTGTTGGCTCGACATCTAATTTGGGGGGGGGGGGGGTAAGCAGTTGCCACCAATGCCTTCTGGCTACTCCACACCCATTGCTTGTTTATGCATCTCAAAATGGCATATTTTAACCATATTTTACACTTTCCATTACACTTTTTAATACAGCTGCAACCCGCGCGAACGCCAAAGGCGTTCTCGAGTTGCCGCCGAGATCTGTTCTCCAAACTGCGCTTTTCCGAGGCCACAGGCCTTCCGCTGACCTCTAGTCCCGTAAGAAATCTTTTATTTTCATTGAAATTTGACTGATTATTGATTTTTTTGCAATTTGAGGCACCTCTGAAGCGCAATCAGCTCAGTTTCGATTTCGACGCCTCGCTCAGCAGCGTCGCCGGCCTGAGGCAGTGAGTGATGATGATTAGTGGGATTACTGTAGGATTACTGTAGGTTACTGTTGGGTTACTGTAGGTTATTGTTTCGCCAGCAGTCGCAGTCGCACTTTTGGGGAGTAGTGACGGATTGCAATGTGGGTGGAATGGCGTTGGTAAGTGAAGCGCTAGTTTCGGTTACTGTAGGCCAGTGTTAGTTTGGGTCACTGTTGGTTTAGTGTCTGTGCAAAATTGGATACCTTAGTGAAGTGTACTGTGTGGGTCCTGGTGTGGATAACCGTGGGTGGAATGTCATTAATGTGGATTACTTAGAAGCAATCCATGTCAAATATTGTAGGCATAAACACACTAAGCAGTGTAAGCTATATAGTTACGTTAGTTAGATGAAAGCTACAGTGTCACATGGTTACTGTAATGACCATTTAGCGCTTTCTACGCCGCCGAGCACGACAGTGGTAGTAGCGACAGCGAAAGCGGCTCCGTGTGTTGCAAAAGCGCTCCCGCTAGTACTGGGCTGTTGGGCAATTTTGAGGTTTTGCGCTATTTTTTATTGATTTTTTGTGGGAATTTTGACTATTTTGAGCAAAATTCTTAGGAGAGCGCGCTCAACGGCCGCATCAAGCCGTTCGGCAGCGTGGAAGGCTTCAAGCTGAAATTGGGTGGGTACCGTAGCTCGAGTGTTAGTTTTGAAAATTGAAATTTTGCTAAAATTTGACGCAAATTTCAGCCGCCAGCGGCGCGTTCTGCCCTCCCCATGTGGAATTACCGGTGACGACGTTCTTTTTCAACATCTCAGAGGACAACGCTCCCTCGCCTTATTTGGTTGGTTTTGTGGCGATTTTTTTTGGATAAAATTGTACCGTTTTACAGGGTGTTTTCTATTGATTTTAGGGTCACGTCAGTTTGGAAGGGGTGGGCCGTCGCAAGGGCTATCACGTGCCCAAGAAAGGCACCGTTCAGGCGGTGAGAGTGAATTTGGAAATTTTGAGATTTTTTAGAAAAAGTGGCACTTGCTACTCATTTGCTGGGTTGTTGCAATTTGAGGGCTATAAGTTTGTTCGCTCTCTTTAACCAACGAAGCTGCAGCTTTGCAAGACTTTCACGCAGTTACCCTAATTTGCGTAGAAATTTTTAAAATTCGCATGGAAATTCTCTAATCTGCGCTTTGTGCGCTTATCGTTTCTATACCCCCTTCTAGGCGCGAAGGCTTACATATTTTAAGACAATCCGACACGTTTCACGCCAAAATCTGACCCTAATTCACGCCATTTCCTTTTCTTTCCAGATCCTGTTCAACCCGCAGGGTACGGTAGTCAAGATGTTTGTCGTACGGTACGATCTACTCGAGATGCCGGTGGCGAGTCAAACTTTCGTCCGACAACGCACGTTCTTTATGCCCACTGACGCTACTGTGGAAGACGCCAGGAGGAATAGGACCTGGCTCAGATACCTCATACACCTGCGGTGAGGGAGGGAGAGAGAGCTACCTCCCCCCCCCCCCACTTACCACCCCCCCCCCCCCCCCCCCCCTCAAACAAGTGCAAAATTTTACCTGCGGCACATAAAATACCCCAAGTTGCCGCCTACCGCACTTCGTTTTTGGCACATTTTGTACTGAATTGAGCATTCTGCGGCACTTTCTTGGTACGTTCTTTACCAAAAAGTTTTCTAGTTCATGTTGGCAATTGCTCCAGTCGTCTCCAGATCAATGGGACATCCAGTAGCCTTATATAGCCTTATATTATTGGCCCAACAACTTGCCTACTTGTATGTACATCACCTACCGTAAACCTCCAATAAGCGACCCCCCCCTCTCCAGCGGTGTAGTTCAAACAATAAGCCGACAGGTCCCTTATTGGCGGTCTTACGGTAACTTTGCACAGTGTACTTTTGAAGTTTGCCCATATTTCCAGTTTTGCCACCTCGCGCTCCGGCAAACTGTACCTGCACAGCGACATTCGGATGCTGTTCTCTCGAAAATCTGAATTGGACGCCTATAATCTTGACGCGTCCGCGGGATACGGTAGCCGACCCGAAGAGGAGCAGCCGCGCTCTTTCGAATTGAGATCTTTCACGGAAATGCCCAAAGACCCGAAATTTTCGGCGCGCAAAGGGGTTTCGACCGTGCTGGCGCTTAGGTAGCGATTGCTGTGGCTGGTGGAATTGGTGATATACAGGGTGCGCAAAGAAGTGAGACCCCTAACTTTCCAGCCCCTGTTCTCAAGCGTCGCCGGCCTGATCGCTCTCAAAATTGCACCTGAGGTACTACAGGGTGTTCTTGACAAACTGTGCAAATTTCATACAATTCGATACAACGAGTGGTGAATAGCGCCGTTTTGCGCAACACCATGCTGAAAATCGGGTGCGACGCGCGTTCTCCTCTTCGGTTGAAAGCGTCGCACCCGATTCTCAGCATGGTGTTGCGCAAAACGGCGCTATTCATCACTCGTTGTATCGAATTGTATGAAATTTGCGCAGTTTGTCAAGAACACTCTGTAGTACAGGGTTTTCTTTTTAAAGTGACTGGTCGAAAACTCGAACAACTTCTGTACCGGTGCATCGATTTTAATGAAACTTGAACCAACTTAAGTTCCATATGTAGGAAAGCTCGTGTTACATTTTTACGAAAATTGGCCACTCGTGGCGACTACGCCACCGCTTGAAAGAAGGTCTACTTTTCAATAGGAGCCGTTCTTCCTGGCCGAAGAAGATGACCTCGTGCTGGAGGACGTGGATCTGCAGCAGGAGGTCATCTTCTTCGGCCAGGAAGAACGGCTCCTATTGATAAGTAGACCTTCTTTCAAGCGGTGGCGTAGTCGCTACGAGTGGCCAATTTTCGTAAAAATTTAACACGAGCTTTCCTACATATGGAACTTAAGTTGGCTCAAGTTTCATTAAAATCGATGCACCGGTACAGAAGTTATTCGAGTTCCCGACCAGTCACTTTAAAAAGAAAACCCTGTACCTCAGGTACAATTTTGAGAGCGATCAGACCGGCGACGCTTGAGAAGGGGTGCTGGAAAGTCAGGGGTCTCACTTTTTTGCGCACCATGTATGATTGTATTGTACGGTGTGTACACTTGGACAAGAGGCGTGGTGGAGCTATGGAATAGAAGGCGTTAGACGCAGGAAATGTAAGAATTTGGAACGGGATTTTGGTGGAAATTGTATTTTAGGGCAGAAAATTGCAGTTTCGAACTTTCCACGAACTTCCAAAACTTGGTTTTCCACAATTTTGGTTTAAATTTGTAGTTTTTGTGCCAACTTATTTATGACGCTTTTATTCCAGAAGTCCACCACAGCCCGTGTGTGTACCATAGATCTGTTGAGACCGTTGCCCATTCTATTTGGAAGCCTATAGTAGTTCATTAGATTACTTCCTTTGGGTGGTGACGCACGCTTGTAAGACGAGTTGCCTTCTGCGGTTGCTTTTGAACTTTTGGGGGCCGATTGTGATCGCGCTGTGGAAATATACGAATGGTATAGACGATACTTGTGAGTTGTATGATGGTCGGTTGACAAGCTGTCTTTGGGGTACTGTAGAATACTGTCGTTTTGCGTTGAATGTGCTCTCTTCTGAAAGGGAGCGATGTATAAAAGAAAGCACAGGCTGTACAGTGATGTGCGTTGTACATACACGCATATGCATGCGCAACACAATCAACAACAACAACAACAACAACAACAACAACAACACGCTATGATTAGCCACAAGTTCAGCCGCTTACTCATACGCGTTCGCTTACTCACTAGAAACTAATGAAAGGTACACAGCGACGTCAATAACACACTGCCTACGCCTAGCGATACCGTTATTAACTCGAGTGTCGCGTGAGTCCCATTAGTAAACAAGTCAACAACAACAACAACCGTCGCTCGTTTTAGCCTCCCTTACACTTATTGCTTTCTACATTACACAAAGCATATGCGAAATTGAATTTCGGCCCCGAAAAATCGCGTCGTAAATCACGCTTTCTATGCACTTCAACCTCCTAATCGAACTACGCGGCTGCGCAAATAAAGTCGTTGCCCCTTTTATTATATTTTATTTCCAAAGCGCGCGCTTAGACCCGCGATAAATAATCCCTCGCTGGGATGGGGATGGATGCATTGGAGTGATTCATGTCGCTTTCCATGCGCGGTAGATAGACGGCCCTTGTTGCGTATGCATGTATGGATTTTGGTGGGGCTTTAGTCTGGCGACGGCTGTGACAATTTTCTGCCCCCAACAACTAATTTGACGCGACGGCGAACGCAAAATTGGCTGTGCCGTTGCGTTTGCTCAGGCGTGTCGCGTTTTGTGGGCCCGAGGTCTGAATTTTGGAGCTCTGTTGTATGTAAACTGAATGCACGGACGAACGTGAACTTTCATGTAGCGTATCCTTTTCCCCGCGGCTTGTGCTCGCGCCGAAACGAATGCCGCGCCTTAATTCCTCTTAGGCCCTGAGAGGTTTGAGAAAAACAAGCTTGTTTTCCATTCGTCGACGTCAGCGGGGGGTAAAACGAGTGGGGGGGGGGTGGCGGTGGGGCAGCCGAAATGGTTTTTGGGTTCAATTCGATCGAACGAGAGAGAGAGAGAGAGAGAGGAAGATAGAGAGATACGTACAGCGTGTATGTATGTACATACTGTACACATACATACATACATAGGCCCCTCTTAGTTGCATTGGCTTTCTCCAATTCCCCTGAGAACTCTATAGGGTCCCTTTCGTCTTTTCTCCCTCCCCTATATGTACATCCAAAGATGTGTACCTACAATCCATTGGAGCGGGCGCTTGGTGGGTACATGTACATACCATGTAGGTACATATCTCCGCTTTTGGCTCCGTTATCTCTCTTTCCTGTGTACGTTTGTTGGTCTTGGGAGGGAGCTTGTTATCGTTGCGTCACCGCCGATTGTACAACGTTCGCACTCCCATTATGTCTATGTACACGGGCACCTTTGTGTGTATGTAGCAGCTTTGCGAGGCTACATAGCTGCCTACTACATAAGTACACATTGGGCGCTTGCTTCATGGTTTGGGGGAGGGGGGGGGGTTCTGGCTGAAACTAGGCAGCCCCTTGGCAGGGTAATCCAATCCATTTTTGGCACAAGCTCCCCCCCCCCCCCCCCCCCCTTTCTCTTCCGCCAACAACACACAACACGGAGCAACTATGGAATTCCATGGAATCGCTCCTCTGTTGTAGTACTACTATTGCCACTAAGCACTCACTGCTCCAGCGCCATTTGGAAGTGACTCCGCTGCTATCCCCTTTAGTGTCAGCTGACTCTCCCCTCCCCCCGCTTGTTCGTTCGTGTATTGAGTTGCCTGCCATTTGCACCCTTCTACATGGGCGCCGCTTGGCAACCGTTCAACTCTCCCCCCCTCTTCACGCAATGTTGATGCTCGCTGGAACTTGTTCCCCCCACATGTAGTAGTAGCAATAGGTACATAGAATGGGCTCTGTAGGCGGACGTGCGTCCATCCGTCCGTCTCTCGATTGTTTACGCCGACTTGTGAGCGAGCGAGCGCGCGCCCACTTTCGGGAAGTCATTACGGGTGCACCGTTGTACAAGCGGGCAGAACGGAGTGAGGCCATTGTCTACTAAGTGACACGGCGCCTCGAGTAGTGTTTTAGCGCCTCCCTCCCTTTTGAAGTGGCCGCCGCCCGCCGGCGACCGGTTCCTCCTTTGGACGGCCCGCGCAATCGCCACTTACTTCTCTCTGTCTCCCTCCCTCCCTTCCTCCCTCACTAATGAGGGAGGGAGGGAGGGAGACAGAAGTCAGCGGATCCACTCTCCTCTGTCCACCTGTTGCGTCCCGCGCTCGCAGCAGCGGAGGGGGCAATTTGTTGTGCAGAACTGGTCTCTTCGTGCGTCGGTGCGTGCTTTGGACGCGTCAGCTGCCGTCGCCGCCGTCGTTACGAGAGATGACCTTGGGGCCACGCGCGCGAGCGTAGAAACGGTCCCTGCAGTGTGTGCGGGGTGTGCAGGACTGCAGAACAGTACCCCCCCCCCCCCCTCAGGGGTGAAACGGCCTTTTGGCGACTCTGACTGATGGGGGAGGGAGGAGGGAGGTTCCTAATCTCGTCTGGCCATCGCTTGGACTGGAGGGGCGTTGTTTTTCGGCCCGGAGTATCGTAGGAACTCTAACAGCTACAGTACTTGGGAAAGTTTGTTTCAGTTTGTTAGTGTGTTAGGAACTTGACGTTGTTTTCATTCGAGCAGAACACATTTCCGGACAATCAGACAGTTTCCTTTGTCCGAAGTTTTCAAATGCCCCAATTATCTTTGTGGGCTCTGTCCCACGTCCGACTATTTCGGTGTATGAGTCTTTTCACCTGGCAAGTTGTTCAATTCAACTTGGTTGTTGGCGCGCCCTAATTTGTGAGCCACCTATTAGAGTGCATTGCTTGCGAAGGTGCACCGCTTTGTATCGTGATTGTCGTTTTCAATACAATACTTATGCCCAGTATTGTGATAGTCCGTCACGCAATGGCCCATAACAAAGTCCTCTTTTGTTAGTGACGCCATTCCGACGTGGTCTGTTTTCCTGGTCAAAACAATTTCCTCTACCGAAGTCATTTTAGCAAATTGTTACGCTGCTTCCCCAAACGGTTATATTGCCTTATTTACGGTAGTGCACCCTCCGTTAACGGCACGCGTTATGCGTAGCAGGTGCTTGACTCGCGTTGACCCTGGAATTTTTCTCCAATTACATAGAGGGTGCTTTTGGCGACCCCCCCCCCCCCCCCTTCTTCACACGTGACGAGACGCTGTTTCTTTTCACGGGTGCTAGCCGTTTTCGGGCGCGTTAATTACCGTCTTGTTTTCGGGGGGTTTCACCCGCTGATGACATTGCGTCAGTGTTGTCGGGGGGTGGTGGACTGTTGTTGTACCCGTCTCAACCCCACCCCCCCCCCCTTCCTGCCGTCTGTCACAGCGGGGGGTGGGGAAGAGAGGGAGGGAGCCTGTATTGCGCAACGTTGGCCGTCGTCGTCGTCGTCGTCGGTTGACCTCGAAATTTCGCCCCGCCCGGCGCGACGACGACCACGACAATAACAACAATCTCTGGCCGCTGCCGTGGGTGTCACCGCCACCGTCGTTGCCCCGTAGTGCGCATAGTACGCGCGCGCATGCGCATGCATCATGGGAGAGTGAGAGGGAGAGTGACTTGAAGAAAGGGCCGATGACAGAGGGGAGGGAGGGTGACTGGCAGCTCGCACGCGCGTTGACCTGACTGCCCTACTGAGAGCTTTCCCTGTCGTCTCTCCCAACCTCCCTCCGCCCATGGCCCATCCCAAATCGCTCTGGCTGCAAAACCCCGATTGTTGTGTGAAGTGGACCCGAAATCGTTACTCTCTCCTCTCTCTCTCTCTGTCGCGGCTGTTTTATTTCACGCTCATGTACAGAAGTCCCCGTTACAAGTACTGCCGCCTAGGGTGCTGCAAGCGCTAGGTGCCGCCATGCCCGGATTAGGTAGTCAATGAAGCAGGTTACTGTTAGCTATGCGTGGACCGAAGCTTCAAGGCCAAGAAGTGTGCCGGGCGGTGCCCCGTTCATATTTGTCGAATTGTACGCCTTTCCATTATCCCGCATAACGCTGAACACTTACCGTACTCCTCCGCTCGCCTTTGTTTTGGCACTAAGTCAAAACCGTTCTCTCCTTCTCAAATCCCGCGCCAAATCTCGCCCATTTAAACTTCGAGAAATGGCCTCTGCTGCCCACTGGGGGGGGGGGGGGGCGGCCAGCTGTCGTCGTCTTTGTCGCCCTTGGTGGACAGTGGGGGAGGGGGGAGGGGGGAGGGAGGGAGGGGGTGGGTCAACGTCCTTCCCTTCCTCTTCCCTGTGCCAGTCTCCTTTCTCCTTCTTCTTCCCTCTCCCTTTGTGATTTTGCCCCCTTGAAATAACGCGCGCGCGCTCGGCCGGGGGGGGGGGGGGGTTCGCGCGCGCTTGTTGCGTGTGGGGGGGGGGGGCTGGAAGTCGCCCGACGTCGTCGTCGTCGTCGCCTCTGCTCGGCGATTGGCCCAATTCCGTTTTTGAGACTTTCGCGACGTAAGGTGGAGTAGTAGAAGGGGTGACTCGAATTTTTGCGTCATCACGCTGACTGTCAATCTTCCAAGGTCAAAATACCCCCGAGCATGTTCGACCCGTCCACCGTCTACGCGACGCCGCCGCCGCCTGCCGCTTCTACCGTACTCTACGAGCAGCAGCAGCCGCAGCAGCAGAGCTGCGCTCTTCTGGCGGCCAAGGCCGATTCGGCCGACCTCGCCTGCTATGGGCTGCTCAACGCCGAAGACGACGACGACATCAGCAAGCTGGAACCTACTTTCTGCGGCGACCGCAGTCTTCTACTGGTGGCCGAACCTTTGTGCTGGACTTCTACCATTGAGACGCCGTCGACGCCCTCCTGCTCTCTGCAGTCGCAGAGCTGGCTGCAGCAGTCTCAGCAGCAGCAGCAGCAGAGCTACTACTATGCAGTGGCGGCGCCCCCTCCATACCCCCTGCAGAGAGCGCCACCGTACAGTCAGCACCATCAGTACCCCCATCAGCAGCAGCAGCAGCAGCACTTGATGGCCTCGAGAGGACAGAGTGTGATGCAGCAGCAGCAGCAGTCCTTCCAGCCTATGCAGTTGAGCAACAGCTCGCCGACGGACTCGAACGCCACGGCCGGCAGCGACGAGAGCGACGAATACGTGAGCGTTTGTTGGCGATTCGGCGTCGGTTGCAAGGGCGTGACTCGGAGTGGGGTTACTGTAGATTCTTTAACAAAGTTCCGCCTCTCTCTCTCTTCCCAACGTTCACTTGGTTCGGGCAGTCGGGCTTACTGTAGCGCTTACGGTTCCATAACATTTGTAGCTATGTAAGACATGCCATGCCCTGTATCCAAGTCGTAATAGAACACGCGACACACAAGTATCATAACAGCTTACATACCATCAAGTTTTCAATTTTGACTAAGTTTATACTTCAGACGACTAGCGTTAGCTGAGTTTCATTGTAAATCATTGACGATGTTCGTAAATATCACCTTTGTGTGTCCTTCTGTTTCAGTACCAACAAAACTGGAGCGGTTGGCATCCGTACAAGAGGTCGCCGACTTTTCCAGCCGAGACGCAAACTCAAAATCTCATGGTCGCACTCAACAGCTCTGCTGACGGCTCCGATTCAAAGAAACGCCTGCGGCAAACGAAGAAGCGGAAGCCAAAGAAGGATCCTAATGAGCCTCAAAAGTGGGTAGAGAGTAAAATGTTATTATAAATAATGAACTAGAATAGATAATAGGAATTAAATAAAATAAATTTCAAAGGAATTAAGTTATTCATTAAATGAAATTAAAGAAATACTTTCAAATGAAGTATACTACGACAAAGTCAAATGAAATCAAATCGAGGTAATCGACACAAAAAGTTAGACCAAACGAAATAAAGTGTGATAAACTGAAATGAAAGAAACGAAGAAAGACCAAAGTCTAATAGAAATAAAATTTAAAAAAATGAAATTGAACTGTACGGAATATAAACTCTAACAGATCGAAAAAATACTAAAAGTCAAATACAATACAAGAGGAAGTAAAATAAAATTGATGAATATGAAAATCTAGTAGTCCATATACATAAGACAAAGTATGAAACTCCTGTGCAAAGTCAACCAACTACCCCATTTCAGACCGGTGTCAGCGTATGCCCTATTCTTTCGGGACACGCAAGCGGCGATCAAGGGTCAAAACCCCAACGCCAGTTTTGGCGAAGTGTCCAAAATAGTGGCGTCCATGTGGGACAATCTGGACGCCGACAACAAAAATGTTGGTGAAAAATGATTAATTGGAATAAATGGCTGCTGAGTGGTGATAATGTGAGAAATTTCGCTCTTTCAGGGCTACAAGCAGAAAACCGAGGCAGCAAAGAAGGATTACTTGAAGCAGTTGGCGGCTTACAGAGCGAATCAACTGTCAAGGGTAAGGCAAACTTAGGCACCTTTGGCGAGGCAAGCCTGTTTGAGAGTGCGATTGACGCTTTGACACATTCTAAAGTGTTGTGCGTGCACTGTACATCACGGACGAACCGTGCTAGTGTTTGAGTGTAACTTAGACTGCTGCGGTCAAGCGGCAACGCAAGAACAACTGCCTTTGCTACCGGACAGCCTCCTCTCTATCTTAGAACGGCGGCTCCGCCTCCCTTCTATCCGGTTGCGGCGGCGGCCTCTTCGATTCGATGACCGGCCAGCCTCTGCTGGGCGTCTCTCCAGACAGCACCACCAATGGATGCGCGCCTGGAAACGGCCCCAACCACTGCCCGACAAGCAATGCTTCACAGATGGCCGCCAGCGCTGGGAATCGAACTCTGGCCAGCCTGATTGCAGAACCGGCGCCGCAGCAGCTGCTGACGGCGACGACGACGCTGACGGTGCCACAGGCCTACATTCCGGTGAGTGGACGATGGTGGAGGAGGCGAGAAAGACAATGAAGATGAC
>JASAMZ010001149.1:0-13204 GCA_030248115.1 Linhomoeus sp. GSCO2_2 | reverse complement strand
TTCTTCGTTCAGTTACGTATTGTTCAATGGGAAGTGAAAGTGTAACAGGGTGACTAGTGGGAGCTTGAACTACTGCCTGTTTCGGCTTTATGGCAACTGAATTGAAACTGTCACTTACACTAAACTGCAACTAAAGCTGAAGCTCGCAATTCGATGTTAGTCATTCGATGCTGACATCTTACAAAATCTCGGCGGTTTCTAGCACCATTTGTGTTGCGTTTTACTACTAGAGCAGATATTATATTGCTCATGTTTAAGTACAAAACCTAAGGCTGACCAAAGATCAGCAATTACTGCAAAAGATTCACCAGTCAGCAACATCCAAGCACCCACTTTGGCAATTCATGCTAGCATTCTGCACTTTCAGTTACTAACTACCTCTTTTCCTGCTCATGGCATTCTACATACGTATGTACCATTGCTTTGTCACGACGATTTTCCTTGTGCTTTGTGAGTCGAACACCTTTAGAAGGTTTAGTATGTCTATCACAACGGTGCATAGTTGGAACAGTCATAATTGGCACCTCACCAATCCACTGATAGCCACTGTGGTCAAAGGAGCTGCGGAAGGCGTTGAAGAAGCCTTGAGAGGGAATCGTGAGCAGGCGTCCAGAATGACCGGGTGGTGTCCCGGGCATCTGGTTGCAAGCTTCCATCTAAACACGACCTGCACTCGCGACTGCGCAGCATCTCAGTGTTTAGGCCAAGCTAGTCTTAGTTAGCCCTTTAAGAGCTTCAGCAAAGGGCTTCTTTCCAAGATTAAGTGATGAGTTCAATGCTTGAAATGCGGGGATTCCAGGCCAAAGTTTCCTGCAGCACTGATGTGATGCTAAATTGAATTGAGGGTATTTTATTGGGATCATTAAATTGTCACTAGTTCACCTGTTTCAAGCAAGAAAATACACACTCCAATGTATAGAAGGCTCGCGAAATGCCGATGTCTTCTTCCTCTCCCCAAAAAATTTAACTCATTGTATTGATTATGGAGAAACCCTGCGTGTACATTGCACTGCTTATGACAGCATTCGTGTTTGTCATAATGGAGGACTCTCAGCACACTTTGATGAGTCGAGCAAACAGCAACACAACCTGTTCCTGTGCGGTTCCGACATCTGTCAGCTCGAACACGCACTTGTCTTGCACAATTTGTGCTGCTGAGCGACCTGCTGCAGGCGCATTCAATGCGCTGCACCAAGCGACAAGTTCTGGAGACTGGGCTCGTCCTACAGGAAGGACGGTCAGAATAACTGAAATTACATAATTGAACTTTTATGGATCTACTGTCTGGCACCAAATGTGCAGTATCTCACTCGTTGGGTTCTAGTGCTGCTTTATACATGTACCTGTGTAGAGGTTGTATGTTTATTATGCAGGCAGAATTCGTCAGTTTGATAGTTGGTCGCTGCTTGGCCCAAAGATTTGTTCGACTTTGCTACGCCTACACAGAGGAACCTTTGGTGGACGCACCAAGGAGCAGCTGCTGCATGACGTCTACCAAGACAAGCTGCCAATCTGGCACTCTTCCAGCTTTCAGTCTGTACAAACTGCGACTTGCAGCCGACCAGTTTTCACAATCTGCTGCCAAGCCATTGCTAATCTGTCATGTACGTACACGACATTGTACCTTTTGGGGCACTCAATTATTTATCCCGTTTGTTACTGTGTACCCATGTTTTGACATGCTTATTGATTCTCGCCATTGTTCCAATCTTTGAGCAAGTCTGCTGGCCACCAAATTTTCTTTAGAACTCCAACAAGCGCCAACCTGCGTGTAACCACATCTCTGTGTATTAAATATGTCTCGGTATGTAAATATTGTATCGTACATGTAAATTTTTGATTACGCTAGGTGTTTTCGTTATTGTCGTATGCTGTCAATAAAATGTGAGTGCAGTAGGCGACAATCTTCGAAACTGCACTTGTATGTGCTACCACCCGTGGCAATCGAGTGTAATGGTTTAAAGTTTCACAATGGCAATGGCTGTAGGCGTGCATGATTGGTGACTCGGAGCTACATCTGCTTGACCGACTTGCAACTTCCATCATCGAATATGGGCTGAATGCCGGAGCCGTAAGTGGCGCGCGCAACGCAAACACCCAAGATGACGCAACCAAAGTCACTAAGTGCACGAAGCACTAAGTCTGCAGACTCAAATAACCTTCAGTCTCTGCCTTTCTTGAACAGACTTTAGTTTCATGCGATCAAAGCCAGCCAGATTGATCTGAAGCCAAATGGGCAGACAATGGGTTATCTTATGGGGCCATCCATTCTATGTGCTGGTTGTAACAACTTACAGCGTCACAAGAATACCCCACAAACTCAAAAAATGTACCAGCAGCAATTGAACCGCACCGTAATCATGAACCACAGCAAACAAGAAAGAATAAGTACCCAAGCCTCGTCAGTCACCTTCCCATAGCAGGGTGTCATACTGGAATTCAATTTAATTCTAGTATAGTATAGTATAGTATGGACGACCGATTTTCAATTCTAGTATAGTATAGTATAGTATTGCCGTTCCTTGTGAATTGTAGTATAGTATAGTACAGTATAGGCAACCATTCACGAATTGTAGTATAGTACTAGAATAGAATTCCAGTATAAAAGGCACACAAAAATTTAAAAATCGCGCCCAAATGCCAGCTTCAATGTCCTCAGTTGCTCTCTTAAAGGCACATTGGTTCTGTATCTAAGCCATTTACAACAGTTTCATGCAAGTTTACTGGTAACTTTTACAATTTTGGTCAGAATACATCGGCCCACAGCCGAAATTCGCAGCGGAAATCGATAGAATCTATACTGTAATACCATTCCAGTATGGGTTTAATTCTAGTATAGTATAGTATAGTATGAGTCAAAATTTTCGATTTCTAGTATAGTATATTATAGTACTGGAATGCCAAAACGAATTGTAGTATAGTATAGTATGGTTATACTATACTATACTGGACTATAATACTGGAATTATTATAGTATAGTATGACACCCTGTCCCATAGACCATGTACGGTGTACACTTGCCTTGACGATGACTTGCTGTGCGTATATCGATCTATGGCTCGCTGTCGCCTTCTTTTGCGAAGCAGGTCTCATCAAGCGACCAGTCCCACACCCACCAACGCTTGCTTCTGGCAAACGCTTTCCCATTTGCATTCTCGCTGCCGCTGCTGCCTGCAGCACGCTTCTCAAAGGCCAGAGTCGCGTCGGCGTCGATTGTGACCCGTGTGGAGTCGGAATCCGAGGGAGCCGGTCGCCGCTCTACGTCCTGTGCGAAGCGAAGGTATTGCGGCGTATCGGGTGCCCTCCAATAGTCCTGCCAACTCTCCCATTACCAGCGAGCCGCGAAAAATGTTGGCATGTGAAACTTTCACGGATTAAAGGCCACTATCTTGGCACATCCACCACCAAACTTCAGCATTAGGCAACCATTCACGCATGAATTCTGGCGCAAAACGCAAAATTGGACGTGCTTGCTCGCTTCCGTGCTACAAGCTACAATTTTTGTTCCAAGATCATTCGAAATGGTCATCTGTCCACTTCAGAATGGAAGTTGTATCAAACTAGCTTCAGTGCAGCGAAAGTTGTAGCTGGTCCAAACAAGCAAGCGAGTCTTGAGATACTGACCAATTTTGAGTCTTGCGCCAGAATTCCCTCGTGAAGGTATACGTAAAGGGGTGTAAAATGCTCAATCTTAATGTCAGATGTGCCAAGATATTGTCCTTTAATCTGTGCAAGTTTGTGCGTAAAGTTACCTCCAGCTTGCTACCTAGGGTGTGGGGGTGGCCTATGTAGTTTATGGGACGCCGTCACCAGTACATATGTATGCTGTTCTCCTAGCTACATGGCTCATTAGCTGATGACGCTGTCTGGGCACGTTACTCATTTGCCTGTGGTTTCTGGTCACCTAATGCTAGAAAGGCCCCAATATGTATGAACGGTGTGGCAGTACTGTAAATCGGGCATAGTTCAGGCAATTGGGGCAGTGCCACTTTGTCGACAGTTTTTAATCCCCAAAGCTGTAATTTTTAGCACATTACATTTACTATTTCTCACTCTTTCCAATTGTTCCATTGGGACACTTTGTTCAAACTTTTCTCTCACCTGCTATCCGAATAAATATTTGTGACAATTGTTAAAACTTTGGTATGCCCGAACTTTTCCGTCTGTCAATATGACAGCGTAACCGCGTCAAGCATCCCGGGCTATGGGGCCGTGGATTACAAATTAGCATTTGTTTAGCAGCTAGACGATATTTTGTGTTATTCTTGGTGAAGTTGCATTATACTGCATCCCAGGTACTATGTTTTGAATGCATGAATCTATAGGAGCTAGACGTGTTGTGTGCATTGACTCTTGGTTTGGGGAGTGGCAGATGGAGATCACGAAACAGGCTCCATACAATAATAATAGTAGTATTTTGTTGTATTTAGTATGCCTGTACCCACAAAATTTCCTCTCCATGTTTTGGCAGCACTCGCTTGAACAGTGATCGGGCCAAATACTGCGGCTCGCACTTCTGGAGGCCCCATGAAGTACGTTGACAGTGTACTAGAGTTGCAAGGCTCATTAGGCGACGTTCGTCCCATCGTGTGCTGACACTAAAAGCATTTTTGCTTCGAAAACTTCATCTATGCGGTCAGGCACCTTGCCACAACAACCACCGGGTTTTTTTCGCCGCGCCTCAGCGCGGCGAGGTGTATATATACTGTACGGATGACAATGTCTGTCTGTCTGTCTGTCTGTCTGTCTGTCTGTCTGTCTGTCTGTCTGTCTGTCTGTCTGTCTGTCTGTCTGTCTGTCTGTCTGTCTGTCTGTCTGTCTGTCTGTCTGTCTGTCTGTCTGTCTGTCTGTCTGTCTGTCTGTCTGTCTGTCTGTCTGTCTGTCTGTCTGTCTGTCTGTCTGTCTGTCTGTCTGTCTGTCTGTCTGTCTGTCTGTCTGTCTGTCTGTCTGTCTGTCTGTCTGTCTGTCTGTCTGTCTGTCTGTCTGTCTGTCTGTCTGTCTGTCTGTCTGTCTGTCTGTCTGTCTGTCTGTCTGTCTGTCTGTCTGTCTGTCTGTCTGTCTGTCTGTCTGTCTGTCTGTCTGTCTGTCTGTCTGTCTGTCTGTCTGTCTGTCTGTCTGTCTGTCTGTCTGTCTGTCTGTCTGTCTGTCTGTCTGTCTGTCTGTCTGTCTGTCTGTCTGTCTGTCTGTCTGTCTGTCTGTCTGTCTGTCTGTCTGTCTGTCTGTCCGTGTGTGTGTCCGTGGCACCGAAGTAAGATATGTGGCATATGTGGTCAAGTAGAGTCAAGGTCGCTGAGTATGGATCTGATGTCCGTTTCTGTTGCTAATTTCGCATTTTCGAGATATTCACAATTGAAATTCAAAAATGTCAAAAATCGACTTTTTCACCCGATGAGCTAGCGACGAAATTTCTTCAGAAATGGAAAGAGCATAGACCGCGGATGATTTGTAACACAAAAGAAATTTTTTGTAAATGTGGAATTTAATAGAAATACACAATTGTTTGTCAAAATTTGATGAATTGACAAAAATAGAACGTCATTTATTGACGAATGTGAATGCAGAAATGGTAAGGCCGTATGTCAACAAGAATATTTGACACAGTTTTGCAGTTTTAATAAATCGCAATTTCGAGATATTTAGAATTAAAACAAAAAATTTCAAAATGGACATTTTCGTCTGATGGGCTAGCGGCAAAATTTCTTCAGAAATGAAAAGGGTACAGACAGCGGATAATTTGTAACACAACAGAATATTTTTGCAAATGTGAAATTTGATAGAAATACGCGAATATTTGTCCAAATTCCATAAAATGACAAAAATAGTAAGTCATTTATTGACGAATGTGAATGCAGAAATGGTAAGGCCATATGCCAACAGAAATTTGTGACACAGTTTTACAGCTTCAATAAATTGCAATTTAGAGAAATTTAGAATTAAATATTTAAAAAAATGTCAAAATCAACATTTTCATCTGATGGGCTAGCGGCAAAATTTCTTCAGAAATGGAAAGGGCATAGACAGCGGATAATTTGTAACACAACAGAATATTTTTGCAACTACTGAATTTGAAAGAAATGTTTACAATTTGACAGAAATGTCAAATTTCGTAAATTGTCAAAACTTTTGTTGATTGATGAATGCGAACGTAGAATAGAAAGGGCGTACGCCAAGAGGAATTCCTGATAAAGAACGACCGCACCCAAACTTTTGCGCAAGTTTTTTGTTGAATACGACGTTTTCACACCGGTACGAAACACCAGACAAACGGCGTCGTATCATGCCGATAACATATAGCGAACGCGGCGATACCACTGAGCGTTAGATCAGCTGTACAGATAAGCGTATCGTGGGGATAGCTGCACTTGGGATTAAGGTACACGTTCTCAAGACACTTTCTCCAGATGCGGCTAACGATGTGTACAAAGTTCACTATACTGTTCACCAATATTTGACGGACACAAGGTATAGGTTGAACTTTTTACACACACAGCTTGTTCGCCCTGCCTCAGCCAGGCGACACCCTACGAGATCTCGGCGTGCGTGCGTGCGTGCGTGCGTGCGTCCGTCCGTCCGTCTGTTACGCTCTCATATCTCGGCGTTGGAAAGTCGTAAAGAGGAGATCTTGGGCTCTACGGAGAGGTCTCAACCCACTGATCATTCAGCTAGGAGGTTTCTAAATTCAAATGTTTGAATTGCTCGTGCTATGGTAACCCGAAGGTCAAAACGCAAAACGGTTCTAACTCGCTCGTCTTACGTCGTAGAGCGGCAATCGACACGTCAGGTGAAAGCTCTCGACGTGTCCTTTCATGAGGCAGTAATAAGTTTTTCAATTACGCAAACACGCACCTCGGAAAACGCCATTCTCGATATTTCGACACTGAAATTGCTCTAACTCGCTCAGCTTGCGATGTGCAGAGACGATCTCGAGCTGATTGGATAGCTCCCGACTCGTTGATCATTTGTCCCACTATTGGTCGAAGCTCAACAATTTGAATTTCGCGAGTTGCAGTAACAAGAAGGTTCAAAAGCGCAAAATGGCTCTAATTCGCTCGTCTTACGTCGTAGAGCGGCGATCGACATGTCAGGTAAAAGCTTTCGACCCGCCCTTTCTTGTGTCAGCAAACATTTTTTTCGCCGCCCGTGGGCGGCGTCGAGTATATATGTGACCGGGAAATCCCGTCTTCAGTGAAAACGCGGATATCAAATGTCAAAAATGACTCTTCTATTCACAAGTCGTATCGAGAAAGTATTTGCTGAAATGGAAAGGGCATAAGACGCGACGAATTTGTGACATAATTTCGGATTTTGAAATTTACGAAATTAGGGATACTTTCAAGGTTTTTGTCAAAATTCCCAAATTTCGACAAATTCAAACAGCTCAAATTTCACAACTTCTGTGCACGGATGTATCGAGCATAGTCTGCCAAGTATTTAGCAAATAGTTTCAGCGAATATAATTAATAAAATGTAGGATATTTTTAAGAATTTTGTTACAATCCACAAATTTGAACGACTTCAAACAGCTTAAATTTCAAAATTTCTTTTCACGGATGTGTCGAGCATAGTCTGCCAAGTATTCATCAAATAGTTTCAGATTTTATAATTAACGAAATTAGGGATGTTTTTAAGGTTTTTGTCAAAATTCTCAAATTTTGACAATTTTAAACAGCTTTACTTTCAGAATATCTTTGCGTTGATGTGTTGTTCATAGTCTGTCAAGTATGTATTTAGCAAATAGTTTCTGATTTTATAATTAACGAAATTAGATATATGTTCAAGGGTATTGTCAAAATTACCAAATTTTGACAATTTCAAACAGCCTAAATTTCAAAATACTTTTGCACGGATGCGTCGAGCATAGTCTGCCAAGTATTTAGCAGATAGTTTCAGAGATATTAATTAACGAAATTAGGGATATTTTCAACGTTTTTGTCAAAATTATCAAATACATTCAGATTTGATAATTAACAAAATTAACAGCAGCAACAGCAAGTTAGCTAGCAGCCAGTTCAACTGGCCGAAAGGCTCAACTGAACCCGCGCAAGCGGTGTTTCAACTGCAGCTGACTAGGTCGGGGGGACTGGGCAAACTTGTTGGGCGGAAACGCTTAACGGGCCCGGCGAGGTGCCACCTTCGGGTACGGGAATAAGAGCTCCCCACCGCCTCTCCAACCCCAATTAGGGATATTTTCAAGGTTATTGTAAAAATCTCTAATACGGCTTATTTTTCATAATTTCTTTACATAGTTGTGTCGGGCATAGGCTGCCAAGTATTTTGCAACTCGTTCTAGATGTCATAGTTAACGAATTTTGGGATATTTGCAAGGTTTTTGTCAAAATCCCCAAATTACGACAATTTCAAACAGCTTAAATTTCACAGTGTCTTTGCGTTGATGCATTGGGTATAGTCTGTCAAGTATTTAGCAAATAGTTTCTGATTTTACAATTCACGAAATTTGGGATATTTTTTGTTAAAATCCTCAAATTTTGACAATTTCGAATAGCTTAAATTTCAAATGTTCTTTCCATGGTTGTGTCGGGCATAGTCTGACAAGTATTTAGCAAATAGTTCTAGATTTTATAATTAAAGAATTTAAGTATATTTTCAAGGTTATTGTCGAAATTTCAAAATTTCGACAATTTCAAGCAGCTTAAGTTTCAAAATATCTTTGTGTGGATGCATCGGGCCCTAAGCCCAAAAGGACAGGGCGTCGTCCCATTTATACCCTTCTCAATAGGGCGCCGTCCCATATATACCCTTTTCAATAGGGCGTCGTCCCATTTAGCTTAGACGCTTCTATTGCACTGTGGGTCTGCGGTGAATTTCTCTGATCCATTTATGGATCAGTTGGCACAATTGTAAGCGCAAAGTGTGCCCGCGGCGAATCTTCTGATCTATTTGTGGATCAGGTACCACGAACAAATTCCTAGACCAATTGCGGCGATACCCCACCAGACTGTCGACTATACGTCTAGCGGCACTTCACTATCCAGTGCACATTATCGCGCACACGCTCTCAAGTTTACACTGATGCCAACGTGGTGCCACAGTTTCTACACAAAGCTTGTCACTGAAACTCGCGAAAATCAAGTTTTTAGTTTCGACAAATGTGAAGATAAATGATCAGCGAGTCGAGAGCTATCCAATTAACTCGAGATCGTCTCTCTACGACGCCAGTTGCACGAGTTAGAGCGATTTCAGTGTTACAATTTCGAGAATGGCGTTTTCCGTGGTACGTGTTTGCGTAATTGAAAAACTTTTGCAGCCGTATGAAAGGACACGTCGAGAGCTTTCACCTGACGTACCGATCGCCGCTCTACAACGTAAGACGAGCGAGTTACAGCCGTTTTGCGCTTTTGGACTTTCGGGTTACTGTAACTCGTGAAATTCAAACTTTTGAGCTTCGACCAATCGATGGACAAATGATCAACGAGTCGAGAGCTATCCAATCGGCTCGAGATCGTCTCTCTACAATGCAAGGTAAGCGAGTTAGGCGCTTTCAGCGGTGCGTGTTTGCGTAATTAAAAAAAGTTTTGCAGCCGCGCGAAAGGACACGTCGAGAGCTTTCACCTGACGTGTCGATTGCCGCTTTGACCTTTGGGTTACTGTAGCGCGCGCAATTCAAACATTTGAATTTCGAAACCTCCTAGCTGAATGATCAGTTAGTCGAGATCTATCAGTAGAGGCTAAGATCTCCGCTCTACGACTTTCCAACGCCGAGATCTGAGAGCGTTACGCACGGACGGACGGACGTTTGGACGTACGCACGCACGCCGAGCTCTCGTAGGTTGTCGCCCGGCTGAGGCCGGGCGAAAAAACCCGGGACTAGTCTATGATTGCTACATGAGAAGCTCGAATACTAATCGCTGTTCCATTGAACTGAGACCTTCGGCTTCGCGGTTGGGCATAATAGGTATTTCTGCAGGGCACAGTTTGGCACTGAATATAGATGTTCTGGATCTCCAGCAGCCCCGGGTGTATGAGTAGGGGAACTATAGTGGGCACAATATATACATATACAAAATGGTTTGTATATTTTTTTGTATATTTTTGTTGTATATATACATATACATATACAATATACAAAAGTTTTAAAATATACATATACATATACAAAACAAGGCCGATATACAAACTTTGTGTATTGTATATTTCTACCGTATTTGGTTACTGTAGTGGGTCGAGATTTCTTCAAATTTTGACCTATTCGATATTCAGCTCACAAATTTAGCTAGACATAAGCTAATCTGTACTACAAAACTTAGCGTAATTACCAAAATTAGGGCAGAAGTGGTGTGTTAATGCACTCTTTCAGTTGGAGATCTGCACACTTCTATGAAACCCTTACTTAGAAGCACTAAGATTATGGTATAGGAAAATATACAATATACAAAATATATACAAAGCTAAAGCTGGTAATATATACAATGTACAATATACAAAGTTATTGGATTGTATATATAATATACATATACAATATACAAAAAAATTTGGAAATATTGCCCACTGTAAGGGGAACCTGTGAACAAAGGGGCAATGTCCACGTCAGCACACCCTCAAATATTGCCCAACCGACAATAGCTTACCACGTCGGCCCGTTGGAGTGAATCCACATGGCAGATCTCATTCAAAGCCCTGAGAGCCGATGATAGACGACTCAGGCATATCTCCCTACTTTCCTCATGAAGGCACAGGTACCGGTCTGGGTAGCGACACCTTCAAATGAGTTGAACTATCGGGTGTCCCAGAGAAACCCCGCCAACTTTGATTTTGAATAACTTGAGCTAGAGAGCGAAATTTTACAAGGGATTAATTGCGTTTGAAAGACAAAACTATGGCAATTTTTCGCTGAAAGTCTCAACCAATTCTACTGACTGTAGCGAATTTGCGCCCGTGTTAAACAAAAGTGACCATTTTGACGATTCTATCGACTTTGCATAGGGTTTTCAAGAGGTATTCCTCACCGATTCAGATGCAGGCTGTCGCATGTGATAGTCCATACAATACCCTTTTCAACGCCGCTTAAACGAAGACGATGCGACCAACACAGCCTGCCCTACGTAGCGTCGAATTCTTTTGGTTCCTAGGAAATCCGCAAAGTGGCCGCTGAAGGGGCCTCGGCACTTCAAAGAATCGCCACTGCCATAATTCGACGCTGCGTAGCGCAAGCTGTGCTGGTCGCGTCGCCTTCGTTTTAGCGGCGTTGCAAAGGGTATTGTATGGACTATCACATGCGACAGCCTGCATCTGAATCGGTGCAGAATACCTCTCGAAAACCCTATGCAAAGTCGATAGAACCGTCAGAATGGTCACTTTTGTTTTTGTTTAACACGGGCGCAAATTCGCTACAGTCAGTAGAATTGGTTGAGACTTTCAGCGAAAAATTGCCATAGTTTTGTCTTTCAAACGCAATTAACCGCTTGTAAAATTTCGCTCTCTAGCTCAAGTTATTCAATATCAAGGTTGGCGGGGTTTCTCTGGGACACCCTGTACTTTACCAGTGAGGTAGAGTGCAACGGACTAGACACACTGTAGCTATTGTACCATAACAGCAGTCCAGTTGCTAAACTATTGTTGAAAGCCGCCTTTGATACTAAATTGGCTGGCACAGCTGAATAAGTAAAACGTTTAGAAACATTGTCATTCACAAGCAATTACTACTTATTGCTTGTGTGTGTAAGGAACAACTGGGTACGAACCGATAGAAGTAGAAAGTGTTGTTGTGGTCGCGGATATTGTACTGATAGGCGTCGGAGATCCAGCACTTGTATGGGCTGCTGACAATGCCATACTGAGCCAAGGAGTAGTGGTTCCCTAAAGGTGGGCCAGTTGCTCGCCGCTAACCTCTACATACAGGTTGTGCTTTGGTGCGTCAAGATAGTAATATCGATTGAATGCATATCTTGGCGTTCGCACAGTGTTCGGACTCTGGGAACAAATGCTACCGTACAGTGTCAACGATTCTATGTTTGTCAGCGAATGGTGACTGTTGCGGCCTTGGAAGGGGGTGTTTTGGGATCTGTGAAAGGGAGGCCGGTGGAGGGATCAAACGACCTAGAAATTTGCCCAAAAGAACCAAGTAATCCAAAAACTTTCACAAATTGGCTAGAGAGTGCTAATATTCGGTTAAGTTCACATCAACAAGCTTAGAGTAACAAGCTTAGAGTAGAAACTGGGTACCCGATGATGGCTGATTGGCATCGCATAGTGTTTCGTGCATTTGAGGAGTATATTCAATAGTGTGTCAGAATAGAAAGTTGAGCATTTCTTCGGGGAGTTTCGCCGCAGTTACATCGAGTTTCCAAAGAAAGTTTGTGCCATTCTTGGGCAGTCGATGCCTATAAGGCGCATTTGTGGGTACTGATCCATAAATGGATCAGGAATGTTCGCCGCAGGTTCATTTTGGAATGAAGAGGGTCTAAATGGGACGACGCCCTTTTCTTTTGGGTCACAAATGCGGACGGTTGCGGCACCGTTGCAAAATTCGTAAATTATAAAGTCTAGAACTATTTGCTAAATATTTGGCAGTCAAAGCCCGACACAACCATGCCAAGGCATTTAGAAATTTACGCTACTTGAAATTGTTAAAATTTGGAAATTCTAACAAAACCTTTGAAAATATCCCTAATTTCGTTAATTACAAAATCTGCAACAATTTGCTAACTAGTTGGCAGATTACGCCCGACACAACCATGTGAAGAAATTTTGAAATTGAAGCCTTTTGAAATTGTGTATATTTGGCAATTCTGACAAAAACCTTGAAAATATCCCTGAATTCGTTAATTATAAAATCGGAAGCTATTTGCTAAGTACTTGGTAGACTATGCCCGACACAACCATGTAAAGAAAATGTAAAATCTAAGCCGTTTGAAATTGTCGATATTTGGGACTTTTGACAAACCCCTTAAAAATATCCTAAGTTTCGTTAATTATATGAAACTATTTGCTAAATACTTGACAGACTATGCTCGACACATCCGTGCAAAGAAGTTTTGAAATTTAAGCTGTTTGAATTTGCCGAAATTTGGGAATTTTGACAAAAACCTTGAAAATATCCTAAATTGCGTTAATTATAATCTTTGAAACTATTTGCTAAATACTTGGCAGACTATGCTCGATACATCGGTGCAAAGAAGTCTTGAAATTTAGGCTGTTTAAATTTGTCGAAATTTGGGAATTTTGACAAAAACCTTCGAAAACATCC
>JASAMZ010001145.1:0-12799 GCA_030248115.1 Linhomoeus sp. GSCO2_2 | reverse complement strand
CCCCGTCTACTAATCTTGTTTATGCTTTTGTTGTGACCAGTTGACGTTCAGTCCACTTCTCAGCTGTGTGAAGCGCGAAAACGTGAAGTTTAGTGTTGAACTAGCGGCCTGGGCGCGCGCCTTCAGCGCGCGCGGAGAAAAGCCCTGCGCGGGCTTGCTTCGCTCGCCCGCTCCAGGCTTTTCGTCTCGCTCGGCGCTGCGCGCCTCGCTCGACAGCCGCCGCCCTTCACTGTGTGACAATATCTGCTTGGTTCGATTCCCGTGCTTGGAAGAAACTTTTGTTGATGCAAAAGTTATCATTTGCGGATTTTTTTGCGCAACGTGCTAAACTCTGTGAAGTTGCACACTTGCTACCCTATCATGCTGTCATACTGCCTTCCATGCATCACCTTCCATGCGGCTTCCACAGTCTATTGCAAAATTTAAAAATTTTAATTTTCTCACTTACAGTATACCTACACACGGCGTGGCTAGGCGTGAGGAGTTGCACATTGCCTACCCTACACAGCTGGCATACCAATCGCTTCGCCCGCCTTCCCAGTCGTGCTCCACTGTCGTCTTCTTACTTGTATTTTTTGGAGGTCAAAGGGCAAACAACGGCCCTCCTGAATCTCCTTAGGCGTGGAAGTGCCGCGCCCTCGTTAGAGTCGAGGAAACGACCGCTGCCGCATAACAAGAAAGTCGAGAAGCAGCTTCGAAAACACTTGATTTCAACTAGTAATTTGTTACTTGCTTTCGCGGTTTCTGTGTTGCACGGTTCGGAAAACAGAAGCGGTTGTTCCGTTGGAAACTTGGTTGCAACATCGTCACTCAGTGCGTTACAACCAGCTCGAAAACGAATGATATCGAATGACACTAGAGAAAACTCGCGAACAGTGTGAAATCAATTGATTTGTGTACGCATGTGCGCAAATTGGTCACTGTTTGCGTTTGTTTGCGTTGGAAGAACGGATGGTAGCAAATACTGTTTCAAAACACTGTTTATTTGGCGCTTGCCTACTCTCTAACAGGATTACAGTTTAAATTCTATCTGGTCTCGAACGGATTACCTGAAAATATGCTACAGTAACTAGGGACCTAAGTGTAAGAGTGATCGCGAGTACTCGCACAGCACGGAGAGACCATTTCACTTCCATTGTCTCACGCTTGACCACCAAAGTCACTGACTAGGGATAGGGACGGAAAATACCGACAATGAATATGTACACCATCAGACCAGACTCGACATCTAAACTTAAGGTATGTAAGTATCGCAATGCTCGTCAATGGATTCATTGGTCGCTGGGACTTCGTTTCAGGCTGCTCTGTAATAGGTGTATCCGTAGGGCGCCCTTCTAAATGCGCCGCAAAGGACGCACGTCGCCGCCATTGCTAGGAACTGAAAAGGCAGTTGGTGACCTTAGTCAACAGACAATGACCACGGAATCGCTCTGTTGACTCCTGGCCGATTACCTCCAATGCCAGCGCTCCAATGAGAACGACGAAGACGACGGTGGCATGATCGCTCAGTTCTCTGAAGGCCTTCTTGACACAACCCTCCCTCTAAATAGGAAGACACCATGGCTAGGCTGTTTTGCTGATGTCGCAGTGGTGTTTGAGTGTAGCTGCAGATTTCTCAGTGGTGTATTAGTAGTGTTTGGGTGGAACTGCAGATGTCTCAGTGGTGTTTGAGTGGCGCTGAAGATGCCTCAGTGGAGTTTGAATGGAACTGCAGATGTCTAAGTGGTGTTTGAGTGGCGCTGAAGATGCCTCAGTGGAGTTTGAATGGAACTGCAGATGTCTGTGCTGTTTGAGTGGAGCTGCAGATGTCTCAGTGGTGTTTGAATAGAACTGCAGGTGTCTGTGCTGTTTGAGTGGAGCTGCAGATGTCTCAATGGTGTTTGAGTGGAGCTGCTGATGTCTCAGTGGCATTTGAGTGGAACAGCAGATGTCTCAGTGGCGCTTAAGTGGACTGCAGATCTCTGAGGTGTTTGAGTGGAGCTGCAGATGTCTCAGCGGTGTTTGAGTGGAGCTGCAGATGTCTCAGTGGTGTTTGAGTGGAGCTGCAGATGTTTCAGCAGTATTAGGTGGAGCTGCAGATGTCTCAGTGGTGTTTGAGTGTATCTGCAGATTCTCAGTGGTGTTTGAGTGGCACTGCAGATGTCTCAGTGGTGTTTATCTGGAGCCAGTGGTGTTTGAGTGGAGCTGAAGATGTGTCACAGGTATTTGAGCGGAACTGCAGATGTCTCAGTGGTGTTTAACTGGAGCTGCAGATGTCTCAGTGGTGTTTGAGTGGAGTGCAGTTGCGCCAATGGTGTCTGACTTGAGCTGCAGATATCTCTGTGGTGTTTGAGTGGACTGAGAATGCATAACCATTCCTGATGCATGACACACGACCACCGCATTGCCTACCGATGGATCCTCCCAAGCAACGTTGCAGCACTCCCCCAGCAAATGATCTTCCTCTTCGTTTTCGCAACCCTCTGCGCCGCAGCATTGATACTGGAACAGAGAGAGTGAAAAGGATGAAAGAAGAATAGTGTGTTATATGGATCTATAGTTTTCCATTGAACCTTGGAGTGTAGGTTGTCCAACTCCTTGCGCAACCCTTTATTGGCCTCGCCGCCTTCGTTGTAGCGTTGAACTATCGCCGCGCGCCACCAGTCGATCATGTCGTCGCGAAGCTAACCAAAGCATAGCATGCCTAATGGAAAGCAAGTTGTTTCAATCTCCGCAAGCAAATTACCGTATCCTTCTTGATGACGACGAAGGAGCAGGCTGCGATCTTCACAATGAACAGCGACAGAACGATGGCGAAGAACTGAATCGATAGCAAAGTTATGAAACGATAGCAACCACCACTCTCGCAGCTGCTTTGTCGTTGCTGCGCATACTTACCAGCCCCAGGAGACAGGTGTTCTCACAGCAAGCGCCGCAGCAACCCAATAGGCCGGTGGCGCACAGCAGAGCGCCGCTCAAGGCGACCAGATACAGCAACAGGTAGACCTAGAGTTTCCCGGGTGGTGTTGCAAATACGATTGGACAGCGTCGCTGCTTGCTTTGTCATAAGTCGTCTGTCTACCTGATGAAGTTGAACGGAGGACGCTCCCGCCTCGGCTAGAGCCTTGCCAAATTGTCGCTGGAACTCATTGTCGACACGTATCCAGATGGCGCCCACGAGAAGAACAGCGCCGCTCAACTGCAATGAGGAGAAGGCGACATCGGTTCGCCGCGTGCATGGCGTAAGCATAAAATCGGCTAGAAGAGAACGTCACTTACAAAGAAAGCAAAATTGACGAGGAAGAATGCTGCTTTGATGCAGCGATTGCTAGCGCCAGCTACCATCCTTGGATTCCCCTGACCTCCGCGGCCGCCGCTGGATCAGAGAACCGCAGAGGAGAGGAGCAAACAGCTCTGCTGTCACCTAACGATCCTATGGCAGCGGAAGCAGTGCGCACTGGCGGTTTGGAACGGGCTCTATTTGGCAGCGCCCTAAGAGTCTGCCTCGGGCAAAGGGCCGCTGAATTGCGAGTCGAACCTAATGTGTGCGAACCTCCAGCGCATTCGCTACCTTCGCAGCGCCGAATGTACCGCGAGCTTTATCAACAAGCCTAGAACTACTGCAGCTACAGGGCGAAATCGATTTCTTGCCGGCTGCGCCTCTCCCTCTATCCAGTGAGAACTCTTGGCGGGCCATTTCTACGCAATTATTCCTCTTGCAACTTCCGTCCGGCTATTAACCACTACAAATGACCCACTCGATTTTCTCGCTTAGATATTTGCTGGATACGGGGGTACTCAAACGACCTGCCATCAACAGCCGACAATAACAAACAAACGAAACTCCAGGAGTAATCGAGCATTGAACCGCGCAGAGGTTGTAGCGGTAATTCAGGGACAGCGCAGAGGAAGCCAAGAAGAGCGAAATCACAAGCAGACGAAAGCGAGACCATCCATACACATAACACCCGCCGTATAAGTACACTGTATTATCGCTTGATATGCGGAAAAGGCAACGATTGGACTGGACTTACACAGTTCTTCGTCCAACCAACAAGCTGTTTTAAAAAAGTTGAGTTGTTTTATTAATGCAGAGTGGTTTGTGAGTGTTTTAAAGTGGAAGAGTAAAAGAGTGGATACTTTTGTAAAGTATTTCGAAGCCTTTCCGATATGACGCGCGGCCGCCCAGAGTCCACTATTCATGCGCTACTTCTGACACGCTCCTTTCTGAGGGGTTCTTGCAGAGCAACATTGGGATCGCCCGGGATTAATTTTTTGAGCAGACGAAGTTGTTCGTAAGACAAGGGTTTAAAAAAACAAAAGTGTTTCTTTAGGAATGACCGTTCAACAACTGCCTCAACGTAAGTTTTCAAACGGTCGAACGAATGCCGCTCTACAACGGAAGACGAGCGAGTCAGGGCCGATTTGCTGTTTGAACCTTTGAGTTACTGTAGCTCGCCAAATTCAAACTTTTGAATCTCGACTTCTCTTAACGGAATGATCAGTGCGACGAAACCTATCCAGCAACTCAAGATCGTCCTTCTACGACGCACGCTGAGCGAGTTAGAGCGATTTCTATGCTAAAAACGCAAGAATGTCGCTTTTCGTGGTGCGTGTTTGCGTAATTAACAAATTTTTTACGCCAAGTGAAGAGCACGTCAACACCTTTTAGTTGACCTATCGCACGCCGCTCTGCGACGTAAGACGAACGTATTAGAGCCGTTTTGCGTTTTGGACCTTCGGGCTACTGTAGCGCGCGCAATTCAAAGTTTTGAATTTCGACTTCTCTTAACGGAATTATCAGTGTGCCGAAACCTATTCAACGAACTCAAGATCGTCTCTCTATGACGGAACACGAGCGAGTTAGATGAGTTTCGCGTTTTAAACCTTTGGGTTACTGTAGCTCCCGAAATTCAAACTTTTGAGTTTCGACCAATAGAGGAACAAATGATCAGTGAGTCGAGAGCTATCCAACCAACCCAAGATCGTCTCCCTACGACGCACGCTGAGCGAGTTAGAGCGATTTCTGCGTTAAAAACGCGAGAATGTCGCTTTTCGTGTTGCGTGTTTGCGTAATTAAGAAAATTTTTATTGCCAAACGAGGGAGCACATCGAGACCTTTTATTTGATCTATTGCACGCCGCTCTCCGACGTAAGACGAGGCAGTAATAGCCGTTTTCAGTTTGAACCTTCGGGTTACTGTAGCGCGCGCAATTCAAACGTTTGAATTTCAAAGTCTCTTGCGACATTACCAGTGAGTCAAGAGCTATCCATAAAGCCCAAGATCGCCTTCGTACGACTTACCAACGCCGAGATCTGAGAGCGTGACGAACGAACGAACGAACGAACGAACGAACGCACGGACGATAAGCTCTCGTAGGGGTTCGCCCGGCTGAGGCCGGGCGAAAAAAGGGGCAAGCCAGTCACTCAGCAACCTACCGGCTCAGCAGACCACTCTGAATGAACAAAGCGAGAACTTGCATGTTCGAAGTAGAAGCTCACAAAACAGCGCCGACCAAAAAGTTCACACTTGGTGGTCATTCAAGTCTACTGTAGATTATTCCATTTGGCTGACTGGCCGAGACTTACCGCAACTGAACATTTCTGCAGGGCGAAGGAATGAGACAAAACAACGCGCGAACAAGAGTTTACCCGGGAAACAACCAACAAAAGGAAAAGAAACGGTAGTGCGTTGGTAGGCGTCGTCGACGGAAGGCGCTTCTTCCCACTCAGCTAGCCGCCTGCTCATAGTAGTAGCCGCGCTCGCGGAAGGCGCGGAACAGGATGCAGGAGAAGAGCATGGCCATGAACTGCAATTCGACCGTGTTACACGCGCACACTAATCGGCGACGCTGAATGGGCGCACTCACCTCGATGACGAGAACGACCACGGAGACGCCGACGGCGAAGACGCCCGCCGTGGTCAGCCCTTCCCAGATGCGGTCGAAGCAGCCCTAAGAGACGGTGGGGGACTGTTTGTACCGTAAGTCAGAACCACCCGGGGTTGGTTATTCCACTCCCCCCCCCCCCCCCTAACTATGAGGGGGTACTATTAGAGTGTGGGAGCTGATCAGAGGGCGAGGGATTTGTAAATGCTAGGTCCATACAGTAATTTTACTAGTACCATCAAATCTTATAGTGTGCAGATAGTATACCAGTAGTGACTAAGGGGGGGGGGGGGGTGCTATGGAGCCGGAGAGTATTATTTCAACCTCCACTTACGAGGGGATACACTATTCGAGGGTGGGGCGATTTGGAGTAGGGAGGGAGTAATTATTCGATACGGTACGTACACAACATGTTTCTGTGGCAATTTGGGGCGGACAGCGCTCCATGCTGTGCTGTACTACACACCTTCGTCTTGGAGGTTTCGGGCAGGCCCTTGCAGGGGTGCTTCGGGGTGGCTCCGGCCACGCCGCAGCAGTGGTACTGCTCTTCGAAGGCGCGCAGAAAGGCCGTCTGGTTCTTGGCCGCCGCCTGCGCCTTGAGCAAGTTCTCCCTCAGCGTGTCGTGGAACTCGTCGCGCTTCCAGATGGCCAGCACCGTCGCCGCCAACTGGACCACGAAAAGCACCAGCACCACCAGGAAGTACTGCAACGAACAACACCAAGTACTGTCTTTCTTTCTTCATTGCAAGCAAATTGTTTCTTTGACGATTATACTGTTACTCACCAGGCCTAGCAGCAGCGAGTTCTCACAGCAGGCGCCGGCACAGCCCAAGAAGCCGACCAGGAAGAGAAGGAGACCCACTCCGGCCAAGACCCAGAAAGTCGACGTGAACTGAAACGAGACAAACGCAAGTCTCATCTTCTATGTACCTACTTTTGAACGCCGGCACAAAGAGCATTCGCCGCACCCGTCCCGGTTCGTTCAGCAGGGCGACGTGCTCCACATCCACGGCGTTCTTCTTCAAGGTCTCCAGGAAGCTGTTCGCGTTCGACGCAGCCCAAATCGATACGCCGCAGACGACAAGTCCGGCGACCTGGCAAGGACATACACGCTTTCTGCGGCACGACAGGCCTTCCGACAAAACTGAAACTCAGGCAACTAACCGCTATGAGCGAGTTGAAGAAGAAGACCAAGAACTTGACGGTTCGATTTCCGCACCCGTACACCATTTTGGTTCACCAATTCGCTTTCGCAACAGCGTAGCGGCCTGACGACACCACTAGAAGAGACGGCGAAGCGAAAGCAAGGTCTTTGTCAACTGTAGCGTAGCAGCAGTGGGAACGCAACAAGGCAGCAAAGGCGATGACTCAGCCTAACTAGTCACGAGGGGCCTGACACAGAACAGCGCTGCGCTGTCAGCCAGCGCGCTCCGGCTGTGTCTGTCCGCTGTCGTCACACCATGCGTTTACGCCCGGACACGGCGCCGCACAAGATAGTCCCCCCCCCCCCCACCACACAACGCACACAAATGCAGGCGCTCCCCCACCCTAGGTTGAGCTGGGCCACAGCGAAACGGAACGAGAAGGGGAAGGGAGAAGTCGGCAACGACAAAGGTGGTCAGCGTGGTCATAGCGCAGAGCATATTATACATGGGACTGGATAGAGGCTCTGTAACGCGTCTATGGTCGAACGTCAATGTGGCGCAGAGGCAGCGATGACTACACCGCTGAATTGGATGGCCTTTCGTGGTAAACAATCACGTCTACTAGCCAGCACGTCAACCACTCAAGAACAAGAAAGCCAATTCAAAAGAGTTCAAACTACGGTAATCTCGTCGTTCAAACTCAAGTCTCGTAATGCGCCGAAACGACACTTCGCCCGCAAAAAAGGATTATAGAAGTAAATGACGGCCACATGAACTACCCATAACGCGAATGAAAGAACGAATACAAACAGGGATGTGAAGTCGCCTATGTTGCCTACAGGTGTTTGCGTGCGCCGGCGAAGTCAGCAGGCAATGGACATAATGTATTCGCCACGAAAATAGACGCAGGACGAGTTATGTTGGTGGGCTCGTTTCGTTCACACTGGAAAGTGGAAGCAGACTAAACCGATCGCGCACCATGAAAACCCGTTGACAAACACGCACACTTCTTACTCTGAGAATCTAACGACTGACTAGACTAGCCGTATGAGTTTCATCTTTCGCGCGATGGGATGGTTCCGTGCGTGGATACATGCACTTTATCGACTTCCACTCGGGAACCCCAATACAAAATACCACGCCGAAGGGTCGTCGTAGAGCTAAAACAGGCTAAGTAGTCGAAGAGAGCCAGCCAGTCAGTCACGGCTGCCTTCGCGCAGATCGTTACAAATATTACAGTAACCCTCTTCATGGAAGTCAGGCATTCTCCGTCCAAAATTACAAGACTTAAATACACTACGTAACAAGGCTCCGCAGTACGAAAGAACACAGAGAAGGAAGAATTGGAGCGAATCGCGTTGCCAACAGCGCTTTTTTCGCCGCGCCCCAGCGCGGCGAGTATATATACGGACGCTGTTGTCTGTTCGTTTGTCTGTGTGTGTGTGTGTGTGTGTGTGTGTCCGGAACAACTAGACATGACGGTTAGTGCCACCCGATGGAGTCGAATGCGCTGAGTAGCGTGCCGTTGTCCGTTTCTGTTGCTAATTTCGCTATTTCGAGATATTTACAATTAAAATATGAAAATGTCAAAAATGACACTTTTATTTACAGGTCGTATCGAGAAAGTTTTTGCTGAAATGGAAAGGGCATAAGACGCGATGAATTTGTGACATAGTTTCGGATTTTGGAATTCACGAAATTAGGGATATTTTCAAGGTTTTTGTCAAAATTCCCAAATTTCGACAAATTCAAACGGCTTAAATTTCAAAACTTCTTTGCACGGATGTATCGAGCATAGTCTGCCAAGTATTTAGCAAATAGTTTCAGCGAATATAATTAACGAAATTTAGGCTATTTTTAAGGATTTTGTCATATCCACAAATTTCGACAATTTCAAACAGCTTAAATTTCAAAATTTCTTTTTACGGATGTGTCGAGCATAGTCTGCCAAGTATTTATCAAATAGTTTCAGATTTTATATATAACGAAATTAGGGGTATTTTCAAGGTTTTTGTCAAAATTCCCAAATTTTGACGAATTCAAACAGCTTAAATTTCAAAATTTGTTTGCACGGATGTATCGGGCACAGTCTGCCAAGTATTTAGCAAATAGTTTCAGCGAATATAATTAACGGAATTTACGATATTCTTAAGGATTTTATTAAAATCCACAAATTTCGACAATTTCAAACAGCTTGAATTTTGAATTTTCTTTTCACGGATGTGTCGAGCATAGTCTGCCAAGTATTTATCAAATAGTTTCAGATTTTATAATTGACGAAATTAGGGATATTTTTAAGGGTTTTGTCAAAATTCCCAAATTTCGACAATTTCAAACGGCTTAAATTTTAAAACTTCTTTGCACCGATGTATTGGGCATAGTATGTCAAGTATTTAGCAAATAGTTTCAGATATTATAATTAACGAAATTAGGGATATATTCAAGGGTATTGCTAAAATTCCCAAATTTTGACAATTTCAAATAGCGTAAATATCAAAATGTCTTTGCATGGTTGTGTCGGGCACTGTCTGCTAAGTATTTAGCAACTCGTTCCAAGTTTCATAATTAGCAAATATTGGGATATTTTCAAGGTTTTTGTCAAAATTCCCAAATTATGACAATTTCAAACAGCTTAAACTTCACAATGTTTTTGCGTTGGTGCATTGGGCATAGTCTGTCAAGTATTTAGCAAATAGTTTCTGATTTTATAATTAACGAAATTTGGGATATTTTTTGTTAAGATCGTCAAATTTCGACCATTCCAAATAGCTTAAATTTGAAAATGTCTTTGCATAGTTGTGTTAGGCATAGTCTGCCAAGTATTTAGCAAATAGTTCTAGATTTTATAATTAAAGAAATTAGGTATATGTTTTTGTCAGAATTTCTAAATTTCGACAATTTCAAGCAGCTTAAATTTTAACATGCCTTTGTGTGGAAGATGCATCGAGCACTAAGCCCAAAAGAAATAGGGCGTCGTCCCATTTATACCCTTTTCAATAGGGCGTCATCCCATTTATACCCTTTTCAATAGGGCGTCGTTTAGACGCTTTTATTGCACTGTGTGCCTGCGGCGAATTTCTCTGATTCATTTATGGATCAGTTGCCACAATTATAAGCGCAAAGTGTGCCTGCGGCGAACCTTCTGATCCATATGTGGATCAGGTACCACGAACAAAGACCAATTGCGGCGAAACCCCACCAAATTGTCGACTAAATGTCGAGCGGCACTTCACTATCCAGTGCACATTATCTCGCACACGCTCTCAAGTTTACACTGATGCCAACGTGGTGCCACAGTTTTTAGACAAAGCTTGTTAGCACTCCCACCCCAAAAGAGGCGGAGTGCTATAGTGGAGCTGCCACCGACTAACTTTTTTGCCCCAAGATTTCTCGCGCGTGGTTCATCCGATTTGGACGCGGTTTTTTAATGGATAGCTCTCGAGGGATAGTAGGTGTGGACGGACCTTCATTTTTCGCGTAGTGGGAAAATTTCGAGAAAAATTCAAAAATGTGAAAATTTACTTACTGGAAAGGTGTTCACCTAGCTGGAATTTCTAGAATAGTTGGTCGATTTTGACGCCCTTTGGATATGTTATAGCCCTCGGCGAGACGAATAGGGGGAAAAATCCCGAGCCAATCGGCTGACGCGTTCTCGGGTTACGGTAGCCGAAAGCGATTTTTTGACAAAAATTTGCCTTTAAAAAATCCTGGTAAATCAGGGAGGTGTTGGATCGGTCCAGATATCTCAAATCGGCAAGATTAACATGTTCTCTTTCGTTTAAGACCAAAATCGCCAAAACCTGCCGCGGAAATCGTGAGTTCTGCGGTGGCAACGGGTCTCCATAGGGGGTCGAAAATGCCTATTTTCGACTTTCGGTCGTTTTAGCGACGAGTTAGGGCCAAATAGACTGCACCACGCGATTCCCCGTTGAAAACTGATCCAGAACCGAGTTTTAAAAATATTTTTTCGGCTACTGTTCCCCAGCCGCGTCCAAAATTTGAATTTTCACTCCGGAGGACAGAATAAATGTTGGAGTCGACTCCGGTGCTTTCGAGGTCGCAGATGCCGATTCTGGCATTGTTTTCGCGTTTCGGATCAAAATTCGCGAGTTTTTGCCGATTTTCGACCTACCGAAGCCCTACGTCAACGAAACTGAATGTGAGGTGATGTGATTGCACGGTTGAAGTGTCGATTCTAGGGTATTTCGCGGAGAGGAACGCGAATTCGCTATTGCTTTCTCTATTTTGTGTCGATTTTGCCTTCAAACAGCCACATTCCTAATACCGAAATTCAAATTTGAATGCAACTTTCACCGTACTCTCCTCAAACAATGTTGTAACTTGAATTTGCGCGCGCATTGACGAACGACTCGAATTCAGCAAAGTTCTCAAAATTCCGTTCGATGGTCCGCTGCTTCTTGTTGTGACTCAATCAGAGGTGAGACCGCAGCAGCTCGATGTGTTTGGCCCGAAAGGTGCAACCCGCCATTTGGCAGAGGCAGACAGCGTTTCCTTCTTCAATTGGCTGGCTTTCCTCCCACTCTTTCTTATGCTTTCGCAATCTGTGTTGCCGCAGAGAGCCGGTTTTGTCGAACTGTTTGCCACAAAACTGGCAAGTGTAGACCTACTTGTTGTCCATTTACTTTGTCTGAAGATGGACAAGGGCCGCTCAGCCGCCTGTTCTAGCACAAGGATGAAAGCGTTGCTGTTGCGTGCACACGGCGCCTCGACTGAGACGCTACACACGTTGTTGCGTGACAAATCCGAATATTTGTAGTCTTTACGGGAAGTGCCTGACTTCCATGAAGAGGGTTACTGTAACATTTGTAACGATCTGCGCGAAGGCAGCCGTGTCAGTCAGTCAGTCAGTCGGAGGACGGAACTTCGCTGTGGCAGACTTTGTTCGGTCATTTGCACTCGATGAGTGGCGACAGCGAAGAGCATCGAGCGGAAGGTGCTTCTGCTTCTGGCGACTTGTTTGGACGGTCGGCTTCGCAGCCCGAGGGTAGTTATAGATACGGGCACGGGCACGGGCACGGGCAGTGCCCGTAGGTTATAGATACGGGCACCACGGGCACGGGCACCACGGAACTCGCCCCACCGTTTGCGATTCTATCTCGTTTTGTACTTCACAATTATACCGACCCCCCCCCCCCCCTAAAATCCGGATTACCCCCCCCCCCCCCCCTCCCCGAGGGGGCGCGTTACAGGTATGCTTATAGGCGTATGAGTTACGCCTAGCCAACAACTTCGTCCGTCGCGATTGCTTCTGGCTTAACGTTATATTGACGGGCGCCACAAATGGTGGATTATTACGCGCCTAGCCAAAAAATTTAGGCGAAATTTCCATTTTCGACTTTCGATTTTCGAAATTACGATTTTCACCTTTCGGCGTTTGCTGCGCTCGAATGCATTGCCGAATCGTTCCAAAAGTGGTTTTAAACGATTCTACGCTTAAATCTGGTCTAGGAAAGTATTTTTGGAATATTTTCGGAGTTACAGAATCTCTGCACAGATACTTTTGAAGTTACAGCATCTCTGCAGTTTGAATTCTGGGCGTCGGGTTGACTGGCAATATTTATTATACTCGATTGCAGGGTTTTCATAGGTGCTGATTACGAATTAGGCATTTGTTTAGCTCATTTGTTTGAATTCACATCATTTCAACAGATTTCCTTGTAATCAATAATGGATGGCAGCAGTTGAGCCAACCTGGTTAGTAGAGGCTCCAACGGACCGGCGGTTTTCAGCCCGTCTGGGTACCGCGGCCCGCCCGGCCCAGCCCGG